>JAODOY010084034.1:0-14692 GCA_025399855.1 Forbesichthys papilliferus
CTACTTTACATTGCAGAAAAGTGTCATTTCTTCATTGTTGTCACATGAAAAGATATGCTCACATTTTTGCAAATATGTGAGGGGTATACTCACTTTTGTGAGATGAGATTCCACACGAGAGAACAGTTCGTAGTTCTTTTTAAAACGTGTTTTTATTTTATGTAACGTAAATAGTAGGCCTATAGCCTACAACTCATTAGGGGCATTTTTAAAGTTTGAAGAGACCCACCATTGCCTAGCCAAGGGCAAAATAATCTGACCAAATTTTGGAATAACACACTATTCTGTTTCTCATTACATTGAAAAATGCATTATGATTAAAATAATGCTTATTAATAGCGACCGCTAGAGATGATTGTTTTGCTTTCATGGGAGCTGATTCCACACTGTCTGTAATAAGCCTATACTGTAGACTATTGCATAGTAATTGTCCTATTTTTTTTATTGGTCTATTATGTTTATCACGGGTGTGAATTAATTCAGCTCTGTGTATGCCTAATTGTTTTCCATCTGCGTGGATTAAAGGCTATCTATCCTAAACTTTAGGCTAGATTTATTATTATATATTATGTTTCCTCAGTAACGGTATGCCTAGCAGACAAACACACAACAGCAAACAGTGTGTTTGTTGATCAGAAATAACGGCATCATGTTGCCACCGGAGCGCTCTACAGACACAGGACGACCCTCCTATGTCGGTTTCCATGGGAATTTAGAGAAACACACTTGGAAACATGGTTGGCGATACAGACTACGAAAAATACGATTTAACACGGCTAAGGGCTGAACTTGAAGAGGAGAGCGAAATGAAGTAAGTATAGGCTATAGCCTACAGTCTATATTGTGACACTGAACGCACTGCAGTATAGGCATATAGCCTATACGCGTTCTCGCAGTAGGCTAAGGGGTTTCATCGATAGACTGATGTTTTATCACCCTGCTGACTGACTGTAGGGATATGTTAGAAGAGTCCGTTTCTGATCTGCGGAGCACCTTGTGTGAGCTACAAGACAGACTACATTGCGTTGATGGGGAGGGTGAGTGTGAGTGACATGTTCATTGAAACCTCAATAAGGGGGGAGAACTAAAGGGGAGTAATTTACATTTTGGGTGAAACGTAGATGTAGTCTTTAGAATTGATTAAAGCTCGCATGAGCTCTCTCCTAAAGGCCAAAAGTGAATTTTGAATTAATTCATTAAAAAACGAAATACTTAGGCTAAATACTGACGACTTATGCCTATGTTCAACTAAGCCAGTTGTCAAAAGGGCAAAACTGCACTAAAGCAATTTTGGGGGATGGTAAGGGTTTTTTATGTTATATGTTTAGTTGATCACAATATATTATTTCTTTCTAACTTTAATGCTTTGTTCATATTGTCATCAGATGGGCTCATGCATTTATATAATATGAAATAGATTAAACGTTGGTGCCAAAAAGTCAAGTGACCCTCCTGTAGGCTAAAGTTGGAGAAATGTAACATATGCCCCTCTAGTTCTTAACCCTAGAATAGTTTTACACCGCTAATAAAGCAACATTGCTCATCTGTAATCGACCATATGGTTGATTTTGATTGATGTTAATCGACATGCATGATTAATAACTGTGGAATCACGTAGCCTATCTAATTCAATGAACTGCATTATTATAGCTTATTCTGTAATACTGTTGCGTCATAGGTAATGAATGGAAGACGAGGTATGAGACACAGATCGAGTTAAATGGACAGCTTGGGAGACAGATTACCATCGTCAACGAACGACTGGAGGCCTTAAGAGGAAACCCCATGGGTATAACAGCATATATTGGATATGGTTATAACGTATTGTGTTGTGTGTGCATCAATTCTTCTTGTGACCAAACTTGCAGATCGTTTGGCCTCCATTCGATCATATGATGACATGACACCAGTAAGTGTTCATTTCTTATTGTTCGTTTTTGTCACGGCAGCGCGACTTGAGTATCCTATAGTGTCACAGGCCAGCAGAGCGCGCTAGAGAGTCATAAACCGTATAGGATGACGCTGCAATCTGCAGCTACATCCTTCAGCTGCGCTAGATACGACCCCAAGAGAGGAACACATACAAGATATCAATCCTTTGTGTTTGTGATTGATCAAATGGTGCTGACATATGCTTATAAGATAGGCCTATGTGAGGGCTGTATATTTATGTGGATAGGGGGATTATAACCCACAAACTGACAGCACTAAGATGCTTAAATGTGTCCTAAATATGATGGCACAGAGTAGAGGGACACAGTGTTCCTTAAATCAAGTAAAATAGACTATAGACTATACATATAATATTTAATACAACCATTAAAAAATAACCTGTAAATGTGGCTCAGTATGTAGGCTAATGTAAATTAGGTTATGTAGCTGTTAGCTAATGTTACTGAACTGTTGATATAAAAACTGAAAAGCTGGCTGATTAACTGGACCAATATGTCTTCTGTATTTTTATCTTTTTGCCTGACCATAACCAAACTGCATAGACCAAATGGCTGAATATGCACAATGAAACAACAAAACAAAAAACATGAAGTTAAATTACAGATTCAGTTGTAGAATAATAACATACAAAGCAATTTTACATTGCAGGCATATTCCCTTTAGTATTTATACGATGCATGTTTTGTGGAGTGAATGCTGATTAGCTGTATCTGGCTGCAGGACACACTGAAGCATCGGCTGAGTCTCCTCTCCAGTGAAAAGTCTGAGCTGCAGAGCAAACTGTTGGATTGCCGTATCAGAATTGAACAAGAAGCAAAGGTATGTTTTGGCCAGGGTGTTTTTTTCTCTATGGCCGCAAGAGACCACCTGCCTCTGAAAGTCAGACTTTATATTATGTTTGTTAGAGTCAGGGCCAATAAGGTGTCATTATTATCAGTTTAGTAAGGCAGTGATAGGCTACTGTACTGGACACTGATTTTCTGTAATTTTCAGAAGGTTTTTAATGGAGGGTGTTGAATTAATTAATTAAAATCTGAATAATAATATAATACTAATAATATTATTAATAATAATAATAATAATAATAATAGTATTTGTATAGCACGTTTCATACAGAATTACAACTCAAAGTGCTTTACAGAGAGGGAATACATGTACAATCGTGCTTCCCATAAACAAATCCATAATACAGAAAAACAACATCAATAACAATGGTTAAAGAAATCAAATAGAAGTCTTACATGGTTAGTTAAGTACCATAATATCTGCTGGTCCGTTTTATTTTCTCTCAGACAAGCAGTAACTTCAGTTATATTGCTAATGCTATTACTGTACGCTTGAAACCGTTGGTGGGCTTTTAGATAGGCTACTTGTTTTCACTTGTCTAAGTTATTTAGACTTAATTTATTGTATTAACTTTACTGTAACCTTTTACCAGCACGGATTAGACCAGTTTGTGCAGCATAACCAGCTTGGTTATTTTTTACAGTATATTCTGTAAAAACAGCAAGATATATTATTTCTCACAAACCATCACCTGTCAGGAATCAATGTTCTAAATCATCACTTATTAACACCAGATGATGAATAAAATATTCATACAAATATTGTGTAATAAGACGTTTAGAAACATTAACAGTTGCTTTTCATTTCAGGCATTTCATAAAACCAACGATGAGAGACGAGCATATCTTTCAGAAATTGCCAAGGTAAACGTTGTCATCCTTTATTGTCAATGAGAGACATAATTAAAGGCAGAGTGAATGAGTGGTTCCCAAAACATTTGACCATCGATCCACAAAAAAGTATGACATATGAATCATATTTCCTTTAGCTGAGTGCTAAATATAGCTAATGTTGAGAGCAGGTTGGGGTTGCTTCTCCTTCTTTGGTCTACTTATAGCTTTCTTATATCTCCTTACTGTATGGTTTATATTCATCCTATAGCAGCGGTTCCTCTGCAGATGCTTTGGGCAGTCATGAATAATATATTCATATTTTCATAAAATGTGTCTGCCTTTTTATTTTATGCTGTAATAGTATTCTATGAAATTATTTTGCAGAGAAAGGCATTGCTTGGTTATGCATTTGGATTGTACACTCAAATTATCTTTCGCAGCAGTCTTCCACTCTTGAAGGAAACGTGAGGCAATACAACACCCAGCCACAGGCGGTGCTAGAGAAACAACAGAAGAGGTTAGTGGGGAACAATGCCTGCTAGAACAGAGATTGTACATATGAGGTGGCTTCTAGTCAGATAATTGTCCCTGTGATCTAACCGTCAACCGACCAACCAAACTAACCAAACAGCCTATTAATCTGTTCCATATAATAGATTCACTTGGTTCATATTTCCCCTATATTGACCATAGTCTGTCTCTTTGAGCAGAGAGAAACAGAGCAGCAGGAAGCCAGAGGTTGCTATGGAGAGGCCGAGAGGGGAGGTCAAGGGAGAGCAAGTGGTTGGAAGGAGAGGCGGAAACAGAGGAAAGGGAATGGTGAGGAATGCTGCGATAGGAAGCAGATTTCCCACCCTGAAGCACCAGGACCACAGCTGCTAAGTGGTGTTAACTGGAGCAGCACCACGCATCTCAAATGCAGAGGATGAAATTCCCCACAGGGACACCATTAACATTAGTAAGACAAATGTCACTGCTTTTACTTTTTCAAAGTCCAAATGATGTTTCAAGTAAAATGGTTGAGTCACAGCTGCTTTAATGGGGGCAAGATAGTTTAGTGCATTGCTTCTCAAACACGTTTGATTAATGTGTTCCCCATTTTTGGGTATTTTCCAAGCCCAAGTACTCCTGAACATTCTGTAATGTAACAAAGGGAATGGTTAAAAACATTTATTACAATTCAATACATTTCAATAAAAACTGTATTAAATATATATTACTTTAGGGCAAAATGGCTAACCTGTATCTGCTCCTTATCATATTGTACTCATTGTAAGTTGCTTTGGATGAAAGTGTCCTCTATATGACCTAATTGTACGAGGCCATATTGAGTATCCTGGCATGTGTTGAAGTCCATGCATTTGTCTACTTTTGTATTGTGTGCAATATATAATACATGTCCAATACAAATTTCATCTGCCGTATCGTGTGCTTGAAAATGTCATAATTCACTAGTAAAAATATTCAATAAAATAATGTTTTACTCCCCAAAAGCAATGTAATAGAATTGTGTTGTCTATTATTGGATGAGTGGAAGAACAAAGGGATCTCAGATTATTCCTCTATACAAAATTACTCTAGGCCATTCAGAGTCCTTGGCGCTGATTGTGGACATGGTTTTCAATTGGGTTTGGAGGGAGACAGCTGCCATGTCAACCAGATTCTCAAGGCAGTTGAAAATATAAAAAAATGAAAAACTGATTACAGATACCACCATACTTCACAGTGAGGATTTTGTTCTCTGCATACATTTCTAGAGGTGCAATTCATTCAATTAAAAGTGTTTTTGAGAGAAATGTTTAGTGGCCGCAAACCACTTCAATAAGTGTCAAAACCACTACAGAGCTTCACCACACTGAGGTCATTACTGTGATGTGTTGAAGCCCACTGCATCTGACATTTCCCACGTCGCTGCCATTTTTCTTCCCTCCTACAACTTGCATTATGTAACACTACTGAATCCACTACTCTTTATGCAACTACTACTTAGCAACAGCCATCCCACACCACCCACTGACAACCATTAAGGATGAAAGTCTTGTATGCACTGTATAAGATTCAAGACAAGACTGAATGGCTTTTGCTTCACCAGAAATGTTGAGGCTCCATTAAGGCTAGTGGTGATAATTAATTGTATTGTGTCGTAGCCTACTGTAACCTTACAAAAATGACATGTATTATAGATTGGGAAAAGCGGTAAAACAAGAATGTGGAAAATTACAGTAGATAATATTGCTATGAATGCGTAGGCATTTGGTATATTTTCTTTATGAGTTAAAGTGATAGTAAGCGGTTGTAAGCCAATACATGTCAAATTCATCAAATATCTTCTCACGGTCCACTATCTTAACATTCTCTGTGTTTGATGAAAACGAATCAGATCCTTCTCTGATCTTTCTGCTCAGTCACTCACTCAATCACACGCACACGCGCACACACACACACACACACACACACACACATACACGTACTAATACTGCAATACAATATGAATTACACTCCCATGGAGTACACACTTAAACTAGTCTTGTGATGGTGGGACACTACAGAGACAAATACTCAGTATCTACACCATATACAGTAGTATCACATAGTTCTTTGTCATCCATGTCAAATCAGTGTCATATCTGGTCTATTTACTCACAGTGCACTCTTTCTCTGGACATAAGTGGGACGACAGCGATGTCAATTTATAAATTGGACAGGATTGTGGTGGTATCAAACATTTTGATAGGATGGAACCTGTGGACTTTGTTCATGTCCTCGGGAGCTTGGGCATGGCTGCGGTTGGAGTGGGTGGTTGCTAACATGGCGACTGAGCTGTCAAAACAAGTCCAGTGTTATTTTCCCAGCAACAGGAGACCAGATGGAGAACTGATTTGGCATATGTTTAGAACAAATGTTTCTAAAAAGTGATTCATCACAAAACTGAATATACATACATGGGACAAAAATATCTATGATTTAATGTTTCTGAACAGGTACTGTCTAGGTCTGCTATAACCATGGGGTTCAATGTGGGGCTGAAGACACCCCAGATGTTTGCTAAATGCTTTTTGATGAGTTTGAGAATATATATCTATCATATGTATTCTATAGAAATTGATTAAATTTGAAACATGCAAATAATAACTATTTTGCCTAATGTTATCAGACCACTAGAAAGGAAACGTAATATCTACAGTCTGTTGTCCTACAAGTATTACTTTAAGATGGGGCATACTGTTACTGTAGCTTACGTTCTTGGGATGTATATGAACCTCTCTTTTTGGGGTATAGGCTAATTACTACGGCTCTTTATTAAAATGCTGGAGGCTAATTTGTTTCCCATTAGATTGCTGATTGTAGTTCCTTGAAAACCAAGAGATAGTGATGACGGACTGATTCCTGGAAATAGGTCCTTGACACACTTGTCCTCTGTATGGCCTGACTCTCTCCAGCTCCTGCCCCTCTTTCCCCTAGTCTAATTTAGACAGGAACTCCTGGTCATTCCTCAGAGTGCGTGACTCACATTGGGTCCCTGTGTGTCTCCCCCGAGTTGACCCATCTGGGTGTCTGATGAAGGGTGAACGTTTGTTCCCTCATCTCCACCACACACCCAGCTCCAGTGGTGTCATGCATTCGTTTTTGTGTGCACACATGTATCCATATTTTCTACCAAGTGCCAACATGTTTTTAGATGTTAGTAGCATTTTATGAGGCAGAATGGTGAATCAATAACCTCAAAAAGAAAAATACAAATGGCTACTTTTTAACATTTTTGATGAAAACGTTTGAATTGTATTATGTTAATCTTGAGGCTGGCTACAGGAGAGCTGAGATGATATCAATACGTTTTATTACATTTTGAACTGAGGAAGTGTCACATTAGCATCTGTTACATTATTACATTACATGGCACAATCCTTAATCCATGTTGGCTGGCAGAGTGGCAGAGAACTGACTATGCCATTAATGCTGCTTGCAACTTGCACTACACAGATGTACAGATCATTTAGGAGTATAATGGATGGTCTTTAGAGGACAGGATGTATGTCTCTGACGCTTTGTACTGTATTTACCTTCATTGCATGCATTTCCTGTCTTTAGATCAAAACTATAAACAAACCAAATAACTGTCCAACTA
Source organism: Forbesichthys papilliferus (assembly GCA_025399855.1). Classification (NCBI taxonomy): domain Eukaryota; kingdom Metazoa; phylum Chordata; class Actinopteri; order Percopsiformes; family Amblyopsidae; genus Forbesichthys; species Forbesichthys papilliferus. The sequence continues at coordinate 7,759 of JAODOY010084034.1, forward strand.
TTTCACAATGGGTGGAAGTCGGCTTTACTGTATGTCTTGAGATCACTACATATATTTGTATATTAGATTATAAAACAATATGCTGATTGAATCAATATATCAGGCCTGCTCACTATCAGTTGAATAGTATCAGACTAAGCCTCTCACAAATGTAAACAGTATAGTAAAACCGTATACAGGCATTCTTCAAAGCAGAATGCATGCTTAATATTTGTTGAGTGTTTAAATGACTAAAAGCACCTTTTATTTGAAACACACATACAATATGCCCGTCGTGTGATCATGCTGTTTCAATCCAAGTAGGCTACAGTCAAAGTGTTTTCCAAAAAAACGTGCACGGGTTTCCCATCTGGAGGCGCGTTCCTCCAGATGAAATAACGATGGGGGAAATAAAAAAATAAAAAAATAGGCTATCCTCCACCACGCTCTGTTCTGACAGGCGCGCGTCTGGGAGATGTGTGTGTGTGTGTTTGTGTGTGCGTACAGAGCCAACGTGTGGGCTTGCACCCCAATGAGGCGGGGTGAATGAAAATCACGACAGGATGAAGGGAGGGGGTCGGGAGAGGGGAGATAATAGGTGGGTGAATCGAGAACAGGAGTGGAAGCAGCTGCTGCCTCCCTATTCCATTCCTGTCCACCCTACACACACACACACACACACACACACACACACACGCACGCACACACACACACACACACACACACACACACACACGCACAAACACGCTGCTGGAGCTATCTACCGGACAACAAAGGGACACACTGCGGCCAGAGAGCCACATAGTGGCTGTTAAGTGTCAGCTCGCTGCACGCTGTACAATCTAGTGGGGAACTACACACCACGCAGCCATACTGGAGGTGACCGTGAAAAGAGGCATTACTTACACGCGTAAGACAACTGTAAAAGTGCAATTCTGCACCAGGAATCCTTTTTTTTTTTGGAGAATGAACTTATTTCATTGGCTACTTTCTTTCTCAATTATTTCTTTATAGGCTCAACTAAATGCTATTTTTGTGACATTTTATTTAAGTGATTATATTACACTTCTTATGCTTTCTTTTATTTTTGAAGGGGTTATTGTCAAAACGAGGTGCATTCCTCTGATCCATATCACTTCGTACACGTGCCGTGCGCAGGTTCTGAATATGTATCAGGTTGAATGTAAACTGGGCTTTTGATCATGATTCGTGACTATCGCGCCCGTCAATCTGTGTCAGCGTGCCAGACTGACTGATCACATTTCAGTCTGACTGCGTTCGTCGTGCAGCACGATGTCAATTGCTTTGCTTAAATGCTCTTAATCTATCTATAAATCGACATTTTGAGACGACCAGAGTCCTATTGGCTACAAACACGTTATTTCGGTCAATGTTGTTTTGACTTCAGCCTTTTGTTTGTTTATTTGTTGCTCAAACAATTTTTTTAAATTCCGTTTGCTCTTCAGATAGTACAGCCGTACTTGTCAGGTAGCGAGATGGAGCTGGAGCATTTCGACGAGCGGGACAAAGCTCAGAGACACAGCCGGTCCAGCGGGCGGATTAACGGCGTGCTGAGCCCCACGCACAGCGCCTACTGCAGCCTCTACCGAATCCGCACTCTGAAAAACCTGAGCGCAGAAAAGAGGGCTAAAAAGGTCCGCTTCTACCGCAACGGAGACCGTTATTTCAATGGGATAGTCTATGCCATCTCCACCGACAGGTTCCGGACCTTTGACGCCCTCCTAGCGGACCTCACCCGCGCCTTGTCCGACAATGTTAACCTGCCCCAAGGCGTCAGAACTATCTACACCCTCGATGGATCCAAAAAGATAACCAGTATCGAGCAGCTGGCGGAAGGTAATGTAGTTTTCTTGTTGGCCTATAGCACCACATGCTTTATGCTCTAAAGTGTAGCCTACCGATACAATAGCAATAATATCTTCTAAAATGCTTAATTATCAGTTTGACAAGTTTCTAATTCCCAAAGACAGGTGTTGTCTGTGCTACTCAATATTCTCTCAGCTAACTTTGTAGGATAATGCTTTGCCAGACCTCCCTCCCAGTAGCCTACCTAATCTCCCACAAAACTAACAGATATTCAAGGAATTGTTATCTAAACAAAACAATACAACCTGTCCTCACTGGCGAGATGCCAGATCAATGCACATGATGTTAACCATATGATCTGCCTTCATAAGAATGTAGTGTTACTGGATGTCTGGCAGAGAACAGCATGAGCAAATATGGTCAGAGAAGTCAGAAATTGCCTGATTAAGCATGTATTTTAAGGTGTATAGGAGCCCATAGACCATATTTGTGGGTGTCATAGAGCAAAAGGTTTGATACCATGTAGGCTAAAGGGCAATCTTCATATCTTATTCATATCTATGTCTTCCCTGTCTTGTGATTCATAATGCTTAAATGTGCCCTAGACCACATTTTAAGCATATAAAGATATGCAACAACAACTAATTTCTATGTAAAGATGTAGATATTATCTTTACATATAAAGTAGTTGTTTGCTGCTCCATATAGTGGATTCATTGCATCCTGAGTACAGAATGACATCACACTCTCTCTGTGTGTGTTGTAATCTGTTATTTGTTTACACATCCGTATGCATGTTAGTGCATGTGTGTGGCCCACTAAGCATTTATTTTGATCTGATGAGCTGGTCCTCTAGTGCTCTGCCATCTAGTGGCATAAAGTCATATAACGGCACTTGAACCAGACACAACGTTCCAATGAACATGTTTTCCCATGCCCAGGTGACAGTTACGTGTGTGGCTCCATCGAGGCCTACAAGAGGGTGGAGTACACCAAGAACGTTAACCGCAACTGGTCGGTCAACGTCAAGGCCGCGGCGGCCGCCCGGGCGCCCCCGTCGCTGGCCGCCGTCAGGGCCGGGGGGGCCCTGGACGGTCGCGAGTGCAAGGACTTTGTGCGGCCCAAGCTGGTTACGGTGGTACGCAGCGGCGTGAAGCCCCGCAAAGCCGTGAGGATCCTGCTGAACAAGAAGACTGCCCACTCGTACGAGCAGGTGCTCACCGACATCACCGAAGCCATCAAGCTAGACTCTGGGGTGGTGAAGAAGATCTACACCATGGACGGGAAGCTGGTGAGTGGCTTGTTGCTATGGTGACTGTGCCATGTAACAATGGGTGCGGTTGTTGGTTGCATTGACAGAACACATGCCTTAATAACACAGAATTTCTACTTGTGTGGTTTTACATATGCGATGTTGGTCGTTATTTCCACCAGATGTTTCCATCTCGCTTCTTCATATGAGTGCAGAGAAAAAGTTAGAACTACAAAAATGGCTAATACTACCTTAAGATCCTAGTATTGTTGGCATCCTTTCATCTTTTCTCTAGCAGGCTGGATGGATGAAAAGCAGCTTTAAAGTGTCATCCTTTTAGAATTTGTAGCAAAATATACTGTGCTTTGCTTTGACCAAGGTTTTAGCATAAATTCATTGTCATGGTGCTGCTCACATTTTGCTATGTACTGTATGTATTTGTGCAACGCTTCAGTATTTGGAAGACATACAGTATGCCACATACGTCGTCTTGTTTATATAGAGAATTAGCATGAATAAAGACAGCTGGTAAAGTTATGTATGTCATGGTGTTGTGGGCATTGATCTGATCTCCATTATCTTCAGGTTAAGATTCTATTAAGGTTCTGTTTTTCTGCTTTTTACATTTACGGCATTTGGCAGATGCTTTTATCCAAAGCGACTTACATGTAGTACATTTGTCAATAGTTGGACAGGTCATACATGCTGTTCCATAGAGTGCAGCATCATCAACAGACTAGCCTTGAGACAAAAATAGTTCACTATTTGTTATGAGTCTGGTTTCAGGCTTTTTACAAGGAAGACTATGCCTTGTGTCTGTGCATCAGCTGACACTAAGAGAGACACAGGCCGAGGTGAGATGAACTGAATCTATGAATGGAGTGTGGGTTTGTCGCCTAGGCAGCAGAGATTCGTGCCAGAGCAGAAATAACTCAGTTTTAGCCCCCCCAGTTCCCCCGCCCACATCACATACACACGCTCTGGGGAGAAATGCTATATAAAGACCTTGCTAGTCATGTCACAGATAGGTAGCACTGGTAAGAAAGTAACACACATACATATATATGTACATATCTTTTGTAAACACAGAAAATACATATAACATGCAAACACATACATTGAGATCATTATTTAAGGAGCTTGTATATTATTGACCAATATCTATACTGTATGGGATAAATATTGTGTGTATGGGGGGTTATTAGGCATGGTTGTACAGTATGTATAGTGTGTGGGAATATATATATATATATATATATACAGTGTATATACAGATATATATACAGTAGGTATACACTATGTACTGTATTGCACATGTATCATATCTGATGTGTGCAACCGTATCAAGCACTCAGGTAATTACACCTGACATACACTCCTCAAGTTCGGATGTCTTAACCATGAAGCACACATATGTAGCCCCTCCCCTTTGCCCCCGCTTTGGGATGTATTCATTTCTTTCTTTCATTCAGTTATTTCACATTTATTATCTTTCGTAGTTGTGAGGGATTGAATAACCTATTCAGTATGGATTATGGGGGGTTATGTATCTGCTTTGAGTTTTCTGGTACCATTCAGATGTTCTGAAAGAAGCTTTATACTGTATGTTTGGATCTTGTTCACACGAGTGCTTGTCAACTTGCCTTTATAAGGCATTATGTTACATCCTTCTGTAGTCTGTAATTTAATGCTTTGTGTTCTGTGTGGGTTATTTAATCTGTATTTGTCTCTGTGTGTGTACACCCGAACTATAGTTGTTGCTTTTATTCTAAACACTATTAAGATGTTTACATAGCTGTTGGACATGTGTATTTCACTGCAAGCATGGTTACAGTTTATTGAAAATGTATGCATAACATGTGTCTTAATCATTTGTGTGTAAGTAGTGCATTAAGCAACCAGCAACCACATCGAACGCTACTGTTTAATTACTAATTAATTATATTGGCATATCACTTTTCTAAATGAGAAAACTTCCATTTCAAATAAGATATTACCCCCCCCATAGTTCTGAATTTACAGCTGTTCATCTGCCAGTGAGTGAGTTACCATGCCTACGGGCCCAATCAATGCCGGCTCTAAATATAGCCTATATACCATAATAGTCTTACCTTCAATCTGTGAACGGAGAGAAGAGAGGATAGCAGCAATCATTCAGGATTCCGAAGGTAACTGCTATAGTGGAGCTATATGGGCAGACTAATGCAAAGGCATTCACTAATCCCAGGCAGGTTGAATCTCAGGGAAAAGCGGATTGTGGGATATTGTCTTTTTTGATATGGACTATGCAATTTAACATTGTTACTTCCAGTTCAAGCCTGACACTGATGTGTTGCAAAGAGTTTATAGCTATTGCTAATATTTTACTCTTGTACTTGGGGTTTTACCTATACAAATAAATACAATAACATTCACTATACATAACAAATACAGTACAAACACAACAAAATGCCCATCACCATACAAATGCATGTACCACAACACCCAGAGTCTTAAAATACCCCACTATGGTACTGCACCATTTACTGAAACTTGGTACAAATGCTTAGCTTTTAACATTTATTGTAAAATATGTTACACCTGTTATTCATTTGATTTCAGTTGGTAATGTATTTCACAATAATTATATTTAAAATTTTACTCTTTTACATTTTTATCCTTTGCATGTAATCATTTATGGAGAAAACTGATGTAGCTCTACAAAAGTGGTATTTTATGATTACCCATTCACCTGTTTTACTGCTTTAGAATAAATCTAGAAAGAGGTTCTGGGGCCTGATCATTCATACATTTATATTCTGCCCTATATATTATATGCTAGTCTGTCTTGCTCCATTCCTTTTATTTTCTAATCTCTTCTGTCCTGTTTTAGTCTATTATATTCTGAAACACATATTTTGCTGTGTTGCTATAAAATCGTCATATATCATGTTCATGATACCTCTGTAATATATTCCCAGTCCACCAGGACGAAAGGATACATTTCATTTACAGACTGCAGTATATACAGTATGTATCTGTTCACTTATTTTTCTCACACATACATATGAGTTACAAATCTGGCATTTAGAAGATTATTACAAAATTAATCATGTATCTGCTTCTGCTTGAAAATAACAACATACCAAAGGCTCTTCCTGGTGAAAGAGTTTTGCTTTTAATCTTGATATAGAGGATGAGAGACATAGGAAGAGAGAGAGGAAGGGAGAGAGAGATAATTGGAGGGGTCAAGATGAGAAACAGAGGCACAAGTTGGGATGCGAGAGAACAAACACACATACACAATATACAGTCAGCTATATACAGTGTATATACTGTTGCCTATATAGTTGAGTGTATATATAATCACATACAACACAATAATTCAAATATAAACCCTGTTGACACAAATATGTTTATTTATATGTTGTTAATATATAAAATCAATACATATCAATGACAGTGCGCTCTTCATCTTTGCCAAGATAATTCATTCATCCACTTGACAGATGTGGCATATCAAGATGATGATTAAACTGCACGATTATTGTACAGGTGTGCCTTGGACTGGCCACAATAAAAGGCTGAAGCTGCGGCAGAGAGCTGTGGTCTCAAGGTCTTAGGTGCCTCAAGGAGCGGTAACCCTTGAACACCGTGGTGGACACCAGTGGTCAGGGAAGCCGTCCGACTGAAGAAGGAGGCCTTTCGGGATATGTTGTCTCGGAAGACTCTGGAGGCAGTTGTAAGGTACTGACGGGCCCGAAGGGCTGCAGCATCTGCCGTAGCAGAAGCAAAACAGCAGGTGTGGGAGAGCTTCGGTGAATCCATGGAGAAAGACTTTCAGCCGGCACCAAAGTGTTCCTGGAAAACCATCCGCCACCTTAGGAAGGGGAAGCG
>JAODOY010084035.1:0-14690 GCA_025399855.1 Forbesichthys papilliferus
GTCTGGAGACATGCTTGGCCAGTCCATCACCTTTACCCTAAGCTTCTTTAGCAAGGCAGTGGTCGTCTTGGAGGTGTATTTGGGGTCGTTATCATGTAGGAATAGTGCCCTGTGACCCAGTCTCCTAAGGGAGGGGATCATGCTCTGCTGCAGTATGTCACTGTACATGTTGACACTCATGGTTCCCTCAATGAACTGTAGCTCCCCAGTTTTTTTTCTGTTTCGATTTTCCACGGCCTGCGGTTGTGTTAGCAACACCGCGGTATTCCAATTTTGCGGTTATCATGACAGCCCTACCAGTATGTAAATAATCCGGAGCAACATAGCCTGCCTGATCAAGTTGTTAATGTACAGGAACATGTTTGTGATTGCTTAGCTTGTAGCATATCTGTTTTGCTTTAAAATAAAGTAGTGTAATTTCGTACTGTTATCATTATGGTTGTTATCACTTGGCCGTACAGACAGACACTCGTCCATTTGAAATATCATTTTAAAATTGTAGGTTGATAATCAATTAACGAGCATCAGTAGTAATAATTCTTTTTCAAAATGAGCACTGATTACATTGTTATCTGATTACTCAGAAGTGAATATTACGCTGTCAGATTGGGAAAAAACTAATTTAGCTAGCATTTTGTCCAATAAGCGGAAGCAATGAGTACCGTTTTCTGGTTTGGTCATGTGACGTTTGACATAGAGCCTATTGAACCAACCTGTCAATCATCTGGCTTGAGAGGCTGCAATGTTTTCACTTTGACTGATTGTTGACTCCTAAGGTAAATTATTGTTCCAATAAAGAGGATTCAATTCTACAATGAGCTGGCTACACAGGTTGTCTGTCATTTCTTGGAAGGAGCAAGGCAGGGTAGAGAAAGTAATATCGTAATGTAACGAGTAACACTACTAATTACTTTTATAACCCAGTAATAAGTAAAGTAATATCATTACTTTTTGAAGAAGTAATAAGTAAAGAGTAAATTATTACAATTTCTGAGTAATTTGCCCAACGCTGATATACTGATATACATTTTTCATGATGGGAAGAGTGACAGATCTAGTAGATTATCACCAGCCAACATGTAAACATCGAACAATTATTTAAATTTAGCCTGATGAAAATGTCTACTAATTGTGTTTTGTCTCCAGTCACCATGACGGATTACTGTAATAATGCATGAATCAAGCAGAGCGATAGTTCAGGCAGGCTATAGGCTATAAGGTGCTCCTTCAGATGCTCTGCTCCACACATTGGAAAAACATTGTAAAGACTAAGATATTGTTGTGTCTGCACCACTTTGTGTTCCTGTTTATGGAGAATTTGACAAAATGTGCAGTAGCTTACAATTATTTACTATACCAAGTATAATGCAGAGCTGAACAGAATATCACAGAATGAAAAACATCTCATGGAGTCATCGCCCTCAAGCCTAAAAAAGTCTCTCTTCAAGCCCTCCAGAGTCCCCTGGCTTTGGACCAGACCCTTTCTAACAACCCCCCACAGACCCCTTGTCTCTCTGTATACAAACCATATAACTTCCCATGAAGCCATGTGTTAGGAGTGCATCATGACGGTTGGTGATTTGGATCTCTGCCAGGAGCAGTGTGGACAAGCGTTATAGTTTTGCTCTCCTCCAGGTGGTGTGTTTTACATATGCAAATAATTATTCCTGCCCTCATGACTAATAGAGGCGCTGCCTGATTCATGTGGTCACTTCCTGTTCAAACTGACAGGTGTTGAACTATAGAGCAAGTTAGAATAAAGCCAGGGTTAGGGGTTCTAATAACCTTTGTGGTAAAGCAAGGCAGAACATAGCCAGGGTTAGGGGTTCTAATAACCTGTGTGGTAGAGCCAGGCAGAATAAAACCACGGTTAGGGGTTCTAATAACCTGTGTTAGAGCAAGGCAGAACATAGCCAGGGTTAGGGGTTCTAATAACGTGTGGTAGAGCCAGGCAGAACAAAGTCAGGGTTAGGGGTTCTAATAACCTCGGTTATAGCAAGGCAGAATAAAGTCAAGGTTAGGGGTTCTAATAACCTGTTAGAGAAAGGGAGATCAAAGCCAGGGTTAGGGGTTCAAATAACCTGTGTGGTAGGGAAAGGCATTAATGCCATAGTAAGGTATAAATATTACCACAGAATATTGACCACAGTGACTTTAAGAGATGTTAAAAGATACACCAAGGACCTACAAGGACCTACGTACTTTCTGTATGAGGTCGCTATTTGGCCAATATCACTGGAAACACACTCCGCTCAGCCAAAGCTGAACAGGAACCTAATGAACACACACACATATTGTCAGGGCAGTGTGGGCCTGACTTTCAGCATTTTCTCTGCTGTATTGTAACAACTACAGCTGTGCTGTGCTGTCTGGACTGGTGTATAGAAGTCTTGCAGAGCCAACCTTGGCTAACTTCATCAAGACCCTCCTACTTGACAGGAGTTGTATTTTGATTGACATGCTTGATACATACCGTAGCTCATTGATCAAATCAGACGTTAAAATGATACTGAGGTGCAATTGTTTGGGATCTAAATGAGGCGGTCTGGCTGTTGTCAGCTTATATAAATCTGTTGTGCTACGATTATTTTTTTTAAAAACAGAACGTCTGAAGTTAGCAAGGCACTGTACTAGTGACAGTGCTAACATCAATGAAAATACCTCACTTCCTCAAATGGCCCTTTTCCATTGCATGTGTAGTCTCGGCTTGGCATGGCACGATTTGGCATGGTCAGAGTGGAGTGATATGTCTGGGAAACTGGCTGATATTATCATACCATTGAGCTGGCTACAGGTGGGTGTGTCGCCTCCGTGTTTCTGTAGGCTATGCTAAATATACTGTATGAGAGTGCTTTTGAAAAATAGCAATAATTTGAACTACGTCTAATATACAAACAAAACGGTTCACAAGCATAATGTTGGTGTAAATAAAATATTCTATATCAGAAGTTCTCATAGTCTTATACAACTTAGTAGTATATGGGACATAGTGCTATTGAACAGAAGAGGCTGAGACTAGTGCATTGAGACAATAATTAACATTTAGTTTGTGTACATTTAACCAGACATTTGGGAAAAAAGGCGTTAAAATCATATTTTGGGGCTAGCAAATCACCACGTTTTAAACAGTTGACTTGTGATTGCAAACCAGCAGTGTTTAGGCATATGTCCAGATGACCATTGACAGTGCAGGTTTGCTCTTTTTCCATTTATTTAGATACGGTCTTCCTAATAATTGCCTAGAGGCATTAGCAATATGGCTGCCGAGTGGACAGATTTGCATATAAGGACTTTGATTTAACATATAGGAACACACAGTAACATGGTGATTTAACATACAGTATATAAATACACAGTGACATGGTGAGTGAGTGAGTGAGTGAGTGAAAGAAATAGAGAGATATGACTGGACTGGAACCAGTATGAGCAGAGGGAATACCTATCTGGTTTATACCTATTTGTCTGACTGTTATCATAAACACACAGCACAAACATTTGGTGACTGTGAATGTGTTATAGTGCACAATTATCCTATCCTGTCCTTGTCTCAACATGTCTAACAGGCTTCATCTCTACATGGCACCAAATATAACAAGAAGAACACAGGTTTGGTTTGGGGAATTTATGATGGAGTGTGAGAGGAAGGTCTCTCTCCCGCTCTCTACTCTCTTCCTCTGTAATCTGATCTGAAAGAGGTTGTATTGTCATGTGAGCAACAGCATCCATTTCAAAACCTTCATATTGCTCTTTATCTGGACAAACCTTTCCCCTCTAGCTCATCTACAACATGGGGAGGTTCGGTAACATTGAATGCCTGTATCTCCAGACATCCAGGAAGTGAATAACTTGCCAGATTCTAAACCCTCTGCAGGTTTCTTTTTTTCCCAATTCCCATCTCCCAGAATGCTTTGCTGATTTCCTGGTAGACCAGAGGCCTGTATGTGTCTCAGATGGGATTTGACCTAGTGATGAGATGTCAGGATGCGTTTCTATTGGTTAACAAATATCATTAGGTCGACTCAGTACAACAGTGCAGACACACACACAAACACATACACACATCTAAGCACATTAGTTTCCTTTGCCTTGTTGCCCCCTGTCCCCTGCAGAATCAGTGTTTCTGACTGCCTAGCAACCGTTTCCATAGTGCTGAAGAATAACAAAGTTGGAAAAGTGATGACACTAATGAGGAGAGAGCAGAGAGAGAGAGAGCAGAGAAAGACAGAAAGAGAGAGGTTTTTAATAATTAAAGTTGGTGTCGCGTTTTAAGTTTTCTTTGTTCAAAATATACTATTATTTTCTCACATTAGATAATGTCCTTAATGGATTGTGTGTGTGTGTTCTGTCAGCAAGCACACACATCTCATGATTGTCATTCCAGAGGTTAAAAGTGGAGTCAGCAATTACTAATTCAAACTAATACACTTTCTCCTCGCGGGTCCCTTCTGTGTGTGTGCTGAAAAATAAAAGCAAAAATAATTCCATCTATTCTATTAATTTTGTCTGTTTCGGGTCTGAGCAAAAGTCCTGAGGTCAACTGACTGATGTTCCCTAGCATGCATGTCCATGTCATCTGCCTCTCCTGTTCGCCGTTACAGTGCAGCATAATAACATCACAACAGAAATGCTAACAGTCAATCTCAAATATCTAAAGCAAACATTTTATAGCAAACCCTTATACTTATTGACTGTAATAGCTTCTCAAAAGACCATAAGAACCACTTTGATTTTTGTATGAACTATATCAGTGAAAGGTGTGTGAACACTGAAAAAAGAGCAAGCACAGTTGGTACACTTGGGATCTTCTCTCTAACATCATCACAGCAACGGCCCATTTCACTTTCATAACAATGTGTGTTTATTGAAGCTCCAGCACAATGTAGATTGATACTATATATCTTACAAGGGAAATATCCTGAATCTGAATTTAAAAATAAAAAAAATTTGTTAGTTAGTTTTCATTAGTTAGTTTCAGGGAAAACAATTTGAAAAATACTTTAGACTTTTGACAGCCTGTAAATGCTAGAACACAATGATGCTTTTAGAAAGCCATATTAAATAAATTAAACAAAAACTACAATTCCTTTACTGCTGTTAAGTTATGTTGCAGGCTGCATGTAAGCTACTGGGAGATGTATTTTTTAGTTGGTTTAGTACTTTAGAAACATTACGTTAGAAGACAACCTCTCTTGTTAATTTTTGCCATGTGGACCAACACACACACACACACACACACACACACACACACCAGTAAAGGCCCATTAATACTTCTGGGTCGAGCCTACAGTATGGCTGGACGTTATTTCGGCCCAAATTTATATCACAATATATTTAATAATTTCTGTCAATACGATATAATTACGATATTGATATAAACAATATAAGCAGCAGAAAAACTGCCACAACGCTAAAACTGCCACTACTTACAAACTTCTTAAAAATGCATTTGCCAAGTCTATGAAATTTCCTATGAAACTAATATTTTAGAAATAATAGTTTCAATATTTTTAGAAATAATAGTTTCAATATTTAAAAAATAAAAAATATACAAATAAGTGTTCACCTTTTAGCCGTTATACAAACAAGAAATGTGAAACAGTTAAATAACTAAACATAACTCTTAACTGTTATTTTCTTTCTGTTAGTACTATAATTTATGAAGGCTATATTTTGTCTGCCAGTAGGTGTAAGTAGGGTTCTGGTGTGCGTGTGACTAGCACTGTGTTCCCATGAATTAGACACAGCCAAGTTCCACAGAAGACATTACTGACTGTTTTAGCGGAGAAATCTGACAAAATACATAATTTTAAGCCTTTCTGTTACATTTGCTGTTAGGTGAGAGAGTTGATAAAATAGTTTGGTATGTGAAAACAGCCCATACGGCTTAGCAATGGCTGCATGTCTGTAGTGCAAGTCATCATGCACATAGTTTCTATTATTTCTGTTTGACTTCAATACAGAAGGCAGGGCTCTACACTGACTTTTGGTCCTAAGTTAAAACATTTAGGAGCACAGACAAAAATTACTTTATTCTAGAGATCATATTGTGTGTAATGTAGCTTCACCTGAGTGTACGGTAAACACAGGTTTTTACCGTAATTGCACAAAATGCGCAGCATCATTTAAACACTGGCTGGAGGCGTGATCGCATTAACACATCCACCTCTAACCATACTCTCCCAGACATTTTTGAGTGTCAAACACTTAATTTCCTGCATTCTGGTAAATTTCAAGGCAGCAGTTTTCATCATCAATGTATGTTAAAGGTATCTTTATATAGACTAAAGGAAAACAATATATAACTAAAGAGAATGCAGTAGGCCTAATGGCTCCTGTAGATCAACTTCTAAATTCATCTGATCCAAACACACACGCATGATGATAAATTACCCTTCTCATCACGTTTTTTGTTTGGAGCAGTAACCTCTAAATATGGCACTGCATGCACTATTGATGTCAATGATACATTAAAACATTGAAATTAATGTATGAACCCCTGCACATTTAATAGCTCATAGCCTGTGTTTCAGTAGTTTTTGGGCCACGACGCTAATGTTATCCTTCCTAAAGCATAACATCGAAACTATTACCGGTAGATGGAAGGATGATTTCAGTACCAATAGAGTAGCCCATTACTATTCTGTAAGCTCAGGCAATAAACAACAATAAAAAAAACAATAATGATTCAAAATGCTGAATCACAAGCAGAACAATAAACGTGCACAGAGAAGAAATATATTACAGTTGTTTTAACTAGGGATGTTCCTTGCAACTAATTTCCGTCGTTTAAACGAAAATTTGAATTTAGACTAGTCGACTAGTCTAAAAGTAAGAAAACGCATGTATCACAGACTATAAAGCTAAATTTGTGCATGTTGGTCTCTCCTTACAGTACCTGCACTCTCATCAGCGGCTATGTCCGAGTGGGGATCACTACTGGTAGGCTTTCCCTCTCTCCTCATTTTCCTTATAGCCTAAAATTCTTATTAAATTTTATTATCTTCATAAAATGATAAAAGCAGCTAACCTCTAACCTCTCTGATTTTTAAAAAGCTTGCTGTGTTGTTACAATACAGCGATAGATTAGCCAAAAAGGAAATCTTTTCAGGCTAATCGATGAAAAAACACGGTGAACTCCATTAAAATAAACTTTTTTTTAGTGACATTAATTGTAATTGTACACGTAATTGTACACTAGTTCTCCAGTAATGTTCATCTGTGCTGTTTGTCACTGCCTGGGAAAATGCTGTAGGCTGCTTGTGCATACTGGGCTATGCAACGTATTGTCGCGACTCTTTATGATATGATATTTCATACAATTCTGAAGGAGTAGCACTTGTGATGTAGTCTCGCAGAGCCAGCCTTTCCTTACGGAAAGTCTGGGACACAGCGCTGGCTAAATGCTTCAGTACCCGCCTACTTGACATGCAAGATATTTTGATTGACATGCACGACAACCAACTACGTAACGTAAAGACCAAATCAGACATTAATCTTGCAATGAGGAAAACTAAACAGGAGTCTGCCTGTTTTACAGGTATTTTAAATCTGTAATATTAGTAGGCTACAGTTACTGATTAAAATAAATAGAACATTTTAATGAGTAAATACAGGACTGCGCTATCGTTGCACCGGAAATTACGGAGACATACTTGTGAGTGACAATGCTAACAGCCAATTGATATTGACAGTTACTTCCCGAAAGTCAGAGAGTAAAGTGTCTTTTAAACCTATTAAACCTCTCCGGTCAAAATATCTGGTGAAAATAATTTCCTCTAAGCACAATTTGATTTGTACTATTTAATTAAATAATTTTATTATATCCTATTTAATAAATGTATTATGTCCACATATGTTTTTTTGTGCATAATTAAGAAGTATCACAGAAGTAATCTTTGATTCCTAGCTTCAGTGAGCACACACGTAAACATAGCCATGCGCTATAAATGGCCACTTTGATTGACATGTCAGTTGAGCCAGTCAGAGCTGTCAAATAGCATATACGTCCTGTAATAGCCAATAAGTGTGTGTGTTATATGAATAGCCTCACTCTTCTTATAAACAGCCAATTGCAATCAATTTTGTGGATGACACAGTGTAGGGTAGGCAATTACATTTCAACATGTGGGTTTATATGGAGACACTAGCGATTAATGGGAAAACTGCATGCATAATGGGAAAAAAACGAATACTCAAATCCCAATATTTAAATCTAATACATACACAACAAACGAATAATCACATTTTTGGGGCCAGCCCTACCAAGTACGACTAATGACATGACCATGAATTCTGGTAAGGCCGCAATTGACTCTGTAGTCATCTGCACAGTGCAACACGACCCGCAGACCGGTATTGACAGCAATTCGTCCTGTAATCTAAAGCAGTCTACCATCTAGAGCTTGTGTTTTAACAGAAATTGCATTAAACCTACATTAACATGGAATAAAATACCAGAAACATAGCTTCTATTAACCGGTAACATAGCCCAACATAATCACAAATTTAGTCTAAACTCAACTTGAGTTTGCCATAAGCCTACTGTATGTTCGTTTTACCATGTTGAGTCGTCCGTATTGCAGCAGTGGTTGTCCTGTCCACAAGATAATTACATTAAATGCTTCGCTAAATGTGTTGGTTTATCCTGCTGTAGGCCACCTCATCTTACGCTTACCGGCTTGAGGCACATGTAGTGTATGGCTTGCGGTGAAATTAAATATTGTCAGTAACTCTTTTTCATTGTATAACCAGCCTACCCCAAAGCTACCACCGACTGCCTCATATAATTCCACTGTAGCGGCCACGGATGCTGTGATTTAAAAATAGACATTGCTGTAGAGCCTACAATAAACCTCACTCATACCTTGATGATGTTTGTTTCACTCATACCTCTATGTTGTCATTCTGTGTATAATAGTTGTTTTGCTATAGCCTAATAATCTTTCCAGTTGTCCGGTACAATGAAACTAACTCGGATACGTTGTCCGGCACCAAACGGAAACGCTGAGTGGTGGGCCGCCATAATTTATTGTAGCTTTGACGAAAAGTAAAATTTGGCCTTAAGTAGTCTATTTCATGTTAAAAAATCTGGGCAACAGGTGCAAGATGCTCACACACAAACAATTATTTTGCTGATGAACCGACCAGCTCATAGTCCAGATTGTGTGTGTGTGCATGAAATGCTTATTCTCGAGACAAATGCCCTGCTCAGTGTGCATGAATGTGTGTCTGTGGCTTTGCCAGGGCATAGAATGGCTCCTGTGTTGAAGTGCCCCATGGAATTCTGGGATGTGTGGGCAAGCAGAATTCATAAATCATGAACTCTTACAAAGAGGAACGAGATAGAACCTCTCTCTTTCTCTCGCTTGGACTCATTTATTCATTGGATATTACCTAAACAGAAAATAAGTTATATGCATACTATTTTAATAATTATTTAACACATCATTATTTAACATGTCCTTAACCAGAGCAGACACAACCTCCTCTCCTTTGCTCCAGGCAGGAAACAGATCAAGTGTCACAACGGTCAGCTTTAATCAGTGTGAAAACATCTGATTTCTCTCCCTCCTAATGAAATGTCAGCTGTCGGCCTGTCAGAGAGCACAGACACTGCATCAGTAGTAGGCAACTTTGGAGGAATTAGCATAGACAGCCCAAATAACGGATTAGCCCTTCCAATATTCCAATTATTATATTAAAAATATATGTAAATAAAAAACATGCCTATGAGATAAATAAATCAATACATAAATAAATGTAACCAATAAATAAATAAGACAATTTTTTTATTATATTTCGTGGCTTTTATTTAAAAAAATCCACATTTATGCATAAATCATTCTACTTGGCAAAACATTGTATAAAATGTAAAATATGTTCAAATTAGGGTTGGATATTGATATAAAATATCTCGAGCAGTAAAAAATAAATTGTTCACTGTTTGTAGTTCTGCAATTGTTTTACATAATTACATTGGCATAGAAGATATTTCTTAGGTGGGAGGGACCAAACTGAGAGCAAAATCTCAACTTTTAGTTACTTCTCTTAATATGTGTAACATGGACTCATGGACCATCATGAATCAACACTTGTCAACATGACTACATTACCCCTGGTCAACAACGCACGCCATTAGATATTATCTAATATTATTATTAACATTTGGCTGAGATATACTATATACTAAATATTTGACAAGGCAGAAATATACATTTTAGACACAAGATACATATAGGCCTGGACGATATGGCCAAAATGTATATCACGATATATTTCAAAATTTCGGTCGATACGATATCATTCCGATATCGATATGAACAATATAAGCCTCAGAAAAACTGCTTATTTTGTTATAGTTGTTATAATAATACATGCTTGTTGCTAGATAATGAAAGTTATATATAGTCATAACTAAACATTATCTTAAAATACACCCGATGCAATGTAGCATATCGACCATGAAAAGTCAATGTAATTTAGTGACTTATAGCTATGACAAAATAACCATACACCTGCGGAGCTCCGCAGGGATCTCGATGAAAATGTACCTAGACCTAGGAGCACTTTCGGACGGGACCTGAGTAGGGCTATGTATTGGCAAGATTTTGACGGTACGTATCACGATACAGGGGCCACGATTTGATATATTGCGATACTGTAAGGAATGCAATATTGCGATTTTTAAGTTGTGGGAAAAAACAGAAAAACTTGCTCAGGGACTGCAGATGGAAATTATCTTAATGCTAAATCTAGAAACAAATCATATTTACTTTCTTTTGGGTTAGTATGTTTTGTACATGGTTTCTTTAGAGATGCATTGATCTTAATTTTTTTGGCCGATGCCGATTTTCAGTCTGCTAAATCATACCGTTTATATACTTTTTAGATATATTATTATATATAAAGGTAAGATAATCTTTTGCTCCTGAAATATTTGTATTAACTGTGGGCTCATTTTTCACTCCAACTGCAAGTCCTGCACCTATATATATAAACAGCGCAATCATGGCTAATATATTTTTGTGTTTTGTGAAGTATAACAGTTATATCATAACTCAAAGTATTAATAAACGTAAGATGCATAAATTACTTTGCGCTGAATTTTGTGTAAATTAAATGACCTAGTTAGTGTAAACGGTATATTTTTTTCACAATTATATTTATTTATACATGTATAATAAAGTGAATTTGATTAAAAACATCACAATTTAAAGATTTTATTTGCTTGAGTTTGCTGAAGAACGAGTGTCGCCATTTTGGAATTTCAAAGACAGTCAAAAACCTGAAGGTTTGTCAAATCCGTCAGTTTTTACAGATTTTGGATAAGTTAAACTGTCGCGACAGCCGCGACAGCCATTTTATTGTTTTATTGACATACAAGATCGGTTTTCCATGTCGGCCATTACAAAGGAAAATCGGACTACCACGATCTAGTATTTTGAGTAAAAATCGACTGATTCCAATCTGCTTCCTGTCTAATTTTTTTTAATTTTTTAAAATCAGTATAATATCACGCAACGTAATATCGTGAAAATCTGGTGTGTCGATATTTTCTTACACACCTAGGACCGAGTCACGGAGGTCCCAGTAGTACCAAGTAATGAGTAACGATATTCAAAGATCCGGATCACTCAGTAGATCCAGACCTCCCATACCTATCTGGCTTAGTAGCCTTTCATCTTTTGCATTCACAGAAATAGCTGATACGCCCACATGCTGACGGGACACGCCCTATTCATTTGAATGCAAGTCATTATGATAAAAGTCCATGAAATAGTGCCTTAAGTTAAATGTATTATAATACATTTGTAATCTATGAAATAAAGGCCCCCTGAAATTAATACATTTGCCATTATTAAAAAAAAGCTGCATTAATATATGTAGAATTATTAATTGAAAGACCCCTGAAATATATAAAAGGCGTGCACTCACATGAGTGTACCTGCGATGGAATACAGCTGCCTTTGTATCTATTTAATTCATAGCGATTGTTATTTATTTATTTATTTATTTATTTACTATTGACTATTAAATGGCATTCCATACTTAGTTTGCATCTTATGGCATTGAAGGGAGAAGTGTTGATATATCAACAAGCTTTGTCCAGAATGACTTACTACACATTAAAATCTGAATCAACTAAATGAGACAATAGACAGACTACACCTTTAAGGCCTCAGTGTGGCCCCTACAGAAGATTACACAGCTGCTGAGAAACACCTCTGACACATGTAACAGGTCATTGCTCTAATGTGCACTAGTTTACTGTTAATAAATGTGTAGTGCCTTGCAGAAGAGCACGTTGACGATAATATCAACTACTGTATAGCCATAAGAAATATTTGATTTCTCTGTGTGTGCTGGCATGCACTCACATATGAGTGTATCTGCGATAGAATACAGCTGTCTTTGTATCTGTGTATCTATGGAGACCTCCACAACACGCATGCTTGCACGCATATGTGCGCACACACACACACACACACACACACACACACGCACTCACACACACATACACACACACACACACGCACACACACAGAGTACTCAAAACCCCATGCACTGATAAACATGCTAACGATCATCTCCAGTTTCCACCATAAATGACAGTTATTCGATGTGAATACACACAAACACACACATGTGCGTGGACATGCACACACACACACACACATACAAATTCGGTCATGCATTCCAGAGCTGGCACTAAGACTCTCAGCTGTTTTTGAAGGTCATCTACACTTACACACAAAGAAGACCGGACCCCATTGCAAACAGATTCTTTGTCAATAATGTAAGTCGGGCAAAGCCTAACAATGAGATGAATGCTGTGTACACACACACACACACACACACACTACTACTACTGTATTATATTTAACAAACAAGCTCACAAATGCATCTAGGTCCAATATTTGGTTTCTGGCTTCAACTCTAAGGAATTGTTATTTGAAGATATGTGTGACCACAGAGGTGGTGTCAGGTGTCATCAAAGCGTAGGTTAAATTGCTCCTGAACTTTTGTTAAACCCTCTGTAGCTTACTTGCCTAAGTCACAGTTTGTGAAGGATATTTTGCAGAAACTCTGCGTGAGGATATCTATTTACCAAATGGAGCTAGAAAAGTGAGTGTTTATTAAGGGAAGTTCAGCAGCACTTTGAGATTGTGCTAATTTCATATTCTCTGTAAGACTCTGGATTTCATTACTGAGGTTGCATGGTAATAGAAGCCTGGTGCTGCCTGACTATTACTCTCAGCTAAATTATCACTGAGATTATAGTCTGGAAACCAGCCAGCGACCAGTGGAGGTGATTAGTCAAGTGTGTTTCTAAATTGTGGTAGAGCTAGATGAAGCGATACCAACCGTTGTAGCAATGCCAGTTGGTTAAATTTCCCCATCAGTCACTGATTGCTCCAATGGACCCTCTTCACAAAGTGAATTTAGGGTCTGGTCTGGTTACACATGGTAACGTCATACCACAAACACCAGCAGGTCCATTGTATTGTTGCGGGTCATTTTATTGAAGTGGGCCTGTTAATAATGAAATAATGACTGTGAAGCACTGTTGAAGAAATATAGGCGTGTTGGCAGCTGTCAGCAATGTGTTTAACACTTTGCTCTTTCTCACGACCTCTGAAACCAGCTCACATACTGTAGTAGGTGACCTTATGTTACCACACCCTGCTCTCTCTGTGTGTGTGTGTATTCATTTTGTGGGTACTGTGTTGACCCTTCCCCCGACACACACACACACACACACAGGGCTGAGTTTAACCCAGTTCCTGGTATATGACCTCAATGACCCTAATCTGAAATAAATTCAGGTCAGTCCCCAGCCCCTGATCTTTGTTTCAGCACAGTTCAGTTTACTCTCTCAACTTCTAAATGTATGAGAAACATTTTAAATTAGAAGTAAATATATTTTAGTAAATAACTTTCAAATAATTTGGTGTATGGTTGTATAATTGCTAATTGTAATTGATAAAGCAGTCGTCTAGTAGTTTGCGACCCTACTCTTTCAATGTCAGTGCTTTGACAAGTTTATAACAGTCATTAAAAATCTTAAAATATGCTGATTAATTGATCTCCCTCTTTCTGTCTGCGACTGAAATATTTTCAACATGCACACACACACACACTGAGCCCTCGCTGTGCTAGATCCCTACATTTAGATACATTGGTTTCATAGACGTGGCTGGGGCTGAGCCAGTATTATAATTCACAAACAGTGAAGAGCTCAACTCTAGGGAAGAAAGCAGATGATCATTTAAATACAGTAAGGGAATACAATATTATCACATGGTAACACTAGAATACATACAGTACAGTGTCGGACATTTATATTGATCATCTTTGCTCTGCATTGTCTGTGTTATCAATATGTGAACATTTCATTAACATGCACCAGCAAAAACTATAACGTTACTTCCTAACCTTACACAGTATTTGTGTCTTAATCTGGACAGGGAATAGTTTGTCTCTGACTTTGCAGTAGTTGGGTAGAGGTGACAGGAATCACATTACTGTGTGTGTACATGTGTGTGTGTGTGTGTGTGCGTGTGTGCTTCCCCTCTCAATGTACCTCACCAGATATTTCCTCCTGATTGACTGTCCCCAACCAGAAACTTCAATGTCACCACATCTCACACACACACACACACAAACGCATACACACACACACACATATT
>JAODOY010084036.1:0-14690 GCA_025399855.1 Forbesichthys papilliferus
GTTCTGACACCTGGTTGCCCCTCCATAAGTATTCAAATCTGTATTAAGTACTTCTCCTGTCTACTGCCTCTCCTTCCCGCGATTGGGTCCGCCTCTCCCGGGTCGTATCCTGACAGTATGTAATGATATGATAGAAGCCCGTCTCGGTCCCCAAACCATCACGGGCCCCGGTGCAACCAAGCAGGATTGGTGTTCCATTTGTTTGTGTTGAATGGAAGAGAACAAACAAATGAGATGGGAATGGGAGAAATTTCCAAAAACAAACAATTTGATAGTTGTTTTGTTTTTATCTTACATTTTTTTCCCTTTTGTCAATGTTGTTGTCTTCACCCCCAAACCCTGGTGAGTGGCTTAAATGCTTTTGAGTTGTTTTCCTGCGTCGGGCTTCACAGCAGGAGAAAGGTTGCTACTCATCCCAATTGCTTCAGTGTCTGTGGAGCTTTACATTTGTTGTGGATTCAGCAAACTGGAATAAGCCATTGGTGTCATCAGCCTACCAGTGGCATTTGGCACAACAAAACACTGCTGCTGGAGGCTAACTAATGTGTGCTCGCTAATCATAAAAACAACATCTGACTGGGATGTCGGAGGTCTCTGGGTGAAACACTAGGCTGGGATTGTGGAGAAAGTCACTATATGTTAGAGATAATTGTACAATATGATATGCACTTGGGCCAGTGTTTTTTTTGTTTTTGTATTTATTTATTTGCATATATTGTACAGACAGTGGATTGGGTAGCTCCATCTCATTTCACTCAAATATTGTCTTGCAGATTTATACATTGTTATTGGTTTCTCTCTCTCTTTCTCTCTCTTTCTCCCTCTCTCTCTGTCTCTCTCTCTCTATTAATATACATGTATAGACACAATGCTTTACTGACAGCATTGTGTACTGTGTACTCTTGCATAATGTGAGTCATTCAACATGGGAAATCAGCAACCTTTGGAAATCTGATTTCACTTTATTAGATTGTTATAAATGAGTTACTGTACAGCATGCAAAGCAAACTGGGGTCATAGCTGCCAGAAATGTAAAACTCATTATGTTGTGAATTAATTCAGTTCTGGCTATCTTTGAACAATTTACATTTGACATTTCCTGGAAGACCTTGAACTCTGTGAATGTAATGTCATTCTCAACATGGGCACTACAGAATTATAATTCATCTTACATTGCCAACTGCCTATAGGCTCCAGGGTCAAGACACATGTCAATAGATATTAGCAGTAGACTATACCATGTTGTCACTCTCTGTTCGTCACCATCTGGAATCCACGCACATGCACACCTACAGTATGTGTGCACTTAACACAGAGACTTGAAAGTATTGAAGGTAAAATATGCACAATTTTATATCAAGCTTCTTCTCAATGTTGTCTTTTATTAAGTTAACCATTGTGGAAGCTCATCAGTCAAGCAGATCACTATCTATTAGCTATCGCGTTGCTGCTACAAACACTGTGAATTTAACAAATCATCTGTGATTTTATATTTAAAAAATGATGACAGGCTTAAATGTGTCTCTCTTGTATGTGACCTAGTGTAAGTTTATCTTTTCCTATAGCTGTTTCTATTTTGTGAAATCCATGTTTTTATCTCTGCGATTATGTCACTGCCGAGGTTTACACACCAACTCTGAAACATGTCAACACAGACTACTAGTAAAGGTGCTTTTATTGTCACATACACATGTTGCAAAATTCATCCTCTGCATTTAACCCATCCCTCAAGGGAGCAGTGGGCAGCCACTGTGCAGCGCCCAGGGACCAACTCCAGATTGGAGCCAGTGTCACTGGTCAGCCAGTGTCACTGGCTGGAGGGTGAACCCAAAATGTTTTATAGTGTTGTAATAAAGAGTTGCAGTAATGTTGTGGACAGTGGGGGAAACTGGAGTACCCAGAGGAAATCCACACAGACACGGGAAAAATGGAAAGTCCACACAGAAAGACCAGGGTTCAAACCTGGGACATTCTTACTGTGAGGCCACAGTGCTATAGGGCCACCATGTTGCTTGACAGCAGGTTTGGTCATCAAGACATAAACCACCAGGTGGATTGAATGAAAAGAGGAGACAGGATTGGTCATGTTTGATGCTACTGTATAGTGCTGTAATTTTGTGAAAACCGCACAGTGGTTAGAATTCCATTGGCGGGTACGAACACTATGCAAACCGATAAAATACATTTCCTGACCACTCACTAAAAATGTTATATTTACATTAAATAAATAAATAAATAAAAATGTCCATACAAGGACATTTAAATGATGCAAGCAGAAAACTGAATTTTGTAGTTGAAAACAGATTTGATAACAGATTATTGTTGGCGGGATGCTGTTGTCAGGACAATCAACTATGATAACAGTTTGATAACAGAGGCTCTTGTAATATTCGGCTGCCATTCTGTAGCATCGAGGCACTGCTGTGTGTTGCATGTTTGATGTCATTCCTGCACTCCAGGGGTTTTCTAATAGAAGAGCGTAATGCCAGGTACACACTAGACCAGGCTGTCGTTATCAGGCTTCTAACAACCCATTCATTAGAATCAGGTGTGTTGGAGCAGGGTGCCATCTAAAACATGCAGGACAGTGGCTCTCCATGACCAGGATTCCCCACCACTGCACTAGACGACCCTACCAATTTACAAAACGTTAGAGACCACACAGCTAATGACAGTTAGTTACTGTTTTGATCGTTATGTGTGTGGAGGGCAACGATTTGGCCAAAACAGCACACCACACACCAACTGATTCCATAACAGGAACTCTTGTAAATATCCCGCAAGAAACATAGTGACCTTAGTGTAAACAAGTATTTATTCCACGAATACACACAAATATATATTTCAGAAGGCTGACATATCTGTATTTTTAAATCCTTTTTTCACTTGTCTATTGTCATGTTAACATTTTCTAGATTTTCTAGATACTAGGTACTGAATATGGGGTTTTATGAGTTGTAAGGCATAATCATCACTTTGTGTAATTAATCCATGATATATGAGTCACTTTGTCAATTGAATTATTGAAATGACTTAACTTTTCCACAATATTCTCATTTGTTGAGATGCACCTATATAATGCAAATGATTTGCTTAGGAACAGTAAGGCAGCTGTAACATTACATTACATATTGACTTTTCCTGACGAGTTTTTCCTATCCAGTGGATGGTCTTTTGATGGCCAGCCTACTTTTCCACCTCTTACACTACACACACACACATGCACACACATTTCTCTCCTGCCATATGTTCCTCTCTTCCTGTCTCTCCCACACACAGACCTGGCCACACCATCCATACCTGACAATGTAAAACTTACATTTATAATCATTTAACATACTTTTCTCACCCATACAGAAACACAATATCCAGCATTATGTGCCAACCACAGCTGACATCCCTAGTATAATGCTGATGGTCCTGTGCCATAAGCACAGTGCCAGCCAGGTGTGGCCCTTTTGAAGACGTGTGCTTCATTACAAAGCAGGCGTGAGAGCTTAGACAAATAGCATTAGTAGCGGCCAACTTCTATGCGCTCCTGGAGTGTGTCACTCCAACCGGTCGCTTGTGTCCCTTCATCCGAATGTCACAACAAACAATGTCGCAGTCATTAGTGAGTCCATTATTAGTCACGCAACAGTGCAGCATTGCTGGCATTCCATCGACAGTGTGGCTTTTGCAACGAGTCCATTGGCTTCCACTTTTGCTTTGTACAGTGGCTGCACACGTTTCCTTGCTATTATGCAACTCATGAAAAGAAAGCAGTTACTATTGGCTACTTTCTTTCAAGCGTTCCTGCAGGTTTGGTAACTAATGAGCTGATCTGTCCTTTCAAACAGAGCGGGAAACGTGTTTTCGCAGTACGGTGAGCTGTTGTTTGTTTTGCTAGTTTTTAGTTTTAGTTAGTTAGTTAGTTGTTTGTTAGTTCCAGAACTGGAAAAATGGGTTACTGGGATTAAAAGGAAAATGTGTACTATCTGAGGTTGTGTTTGCTGCAGATGAGATATTTAATTTAAAAACAAACACGAAACAAACAAGAAAAACTAAACATCAATCATATGCACAGAAATGTTGCATTCACTCTCATACACACACACACACACACACACACACAGACATCCTTATTGATATTATCCTGAAGTTCATATTCTGTGACTCTCTATACTTGAGTCATTTGCATTTTACTGCCATCCAGTGTAGAGCACCGTGTCATGGGGATCTCATCAGTGAGTGCACATGAATTATGACTTTCTATTTCTCATGTATGGATTCATGGTGCTTTGTTTTAAATGGAGCTTGGCACTTTAGAGGAACGATAAAGGTCCATATGGTAGCTGAAGGCTTCTAGCATTTAAAGTGATGACTTTGGTTGGTAAATCAACCTCCAGAATGGAATCTAAGCCAGCCTTCCGTGGCTTCATGCTGGGTTTTGGCTGAGTTGTAAACATATTAGTGATGTACAGTACAAAATCAAATGTCTTGAATGGATCAAACAGTTGCTTTCTGAAACACAGTTAATTAAACCTACAGAAGGCCTCCCATGAAACATTCAGTTTACATTCCATTTTCTAAGTTGCTCATTTTACATAGAACGGACAACTATCTAGAATTTTCAATATAATTTATTGACTTATTTATTTGATTTATTGTATGTTTGCAGATATTTTCAGGAATATATATATACACGCACCAGTGCCAATGTCATCCATGCAAGGAGACACCTGACCAGGCCTGCATTAACCTGCCGTTAGGCTCTGGGGCTGAGAGGTTTCGTAGCCCGCCTCGTCACAATAAAAATAATACAATGTGTCTATGCAGGGCAACAGCAATTTTTTCACTTCCATTACATGGGAGCGAAGAGGCTAATAAAATTATATGGTGATCGCATCATCACTTCATACAGAGTTAAACAAAGGTGAACTTTGACTGCTGAATTCAGCCTCAAACATCAGCAAGGACGTGCGTGTGCAATTGGCTGTATTTTTCTTAGCAAGCGTAGAACTGTCTATCCAGTCGGTTTTGTAATAAGTTTCTAATGATAATTACAAACCCCTACACATTTTCCTGATGAAAACCCACACGGGTGTGCTAAAGTTATGTCTGACGGTGAACCTACCGACTACAGACTACAAACTGGAAATCTGAGTTCCGTGTGTGTCACCTCCTGCCATGATTGTCACTCAAATCCAAATCACTCTGAGTGAGGCCATTTGTGCGACTGTGAAGGGATTTATTATGGCTCCATATTAAGAACATTTGGAACCGTAATAAACTTTTTTTTTTCATTGGCTCATGATAAGCCCCCTGTCTTCATAGGCCCTGGGGCTTAAGCCCAGGTAAGCCCGTGCATTAAAGCGGGCTTGCATTTGACTACCAGGAGCAGTTAGGGTAAGGTGTCTTTTTTCAAGGACGCTCAACGGGTTTTAAAGCAGGGGCTTCCTGACCACTCACTAAACATGTCCATATAAATATAATATATCTTGACCCCATTTTCTTCTGTTCTTGCTCATGGCCTTTGTCAACATCAAGATAACAGTATACATATCTACCAAGTCTCCCAGGCAATTTGAGTGGGCTGCATTCAGTCAATCATGAACATTTTATGAAACATTTCTTCTTGTCAGATGCAGTTTTTGTCACATCTGTCATTTAAACATCCCACAGGAGAGATTCATTGTTTGGGGCAGATAAAGGCATTGAGCTACCAAACATGTTCATAGAGGCTTCTGCATATGAACAGTGTTTAGAATGCTAACTGACAGCATTAAGAGAAGCAGGAGCATTCAACTAGCAGTAATGCTTCCATCTCAAACTAATAGGAACCAATATACAAACTGCAGGAAATACATTTGAGAACATTCCGGCATTTACTGTAGCTTATGTTATAACCAGAACAACAAAAAGCTTATTTTTGTACTGATACTGATTGTGTTATAGTGTCCCCATAACCACAAATGTACAGTAGGCCTATGTGGACATGTAAAGTCCGACCTCAAATGTGCAGTTTACATTTATAACACAAGTCAACTGTGCATGAACGGGCGTGTGCTACTCAACACTTATATATGATATGTGTTGAGTATGGGAGTACCACGTATTTCTCCCTTAAAACCAAATTTGCAACGTTTTATAACAATAGCTTCAAACAAGAGGGCAGGCTATACAGTATGATGACGAGAGCCAACCCCTAGTGCCTGCGTATGAGCTGTGACTGGGCACCAAAGCTGCCATTAATAGCCATTCTAACGGTAGCAATACATACTATTGTATGTCGGCATTGTGTGACTCAAGCTGCACATTTGATCTCGACATGTTCATTATTGTAATGTTAGTGTTGTGCCAAGGTCTAATGACGTCAATCAAAGCATAAACATTTCTACTACGCTTTTTGTGTCCTGGATGGCTACTGTTGTATCACCAGGAACACTTTAAGGATAGTCCTAGTGACAAAACTAATGCCGTGGTAATTAACAATGCATTTTTGTATTTTAACCCTTCCAAAAAATATATTGTATTGAAATATTTACACGTTTGTCATGTGAAAGTAATGTGTGGTCAAAAATATGCAGTTAATTGATGAGTGTGTTGGCCTTTCTGAACAGAAGAACTAGTTCAGAACTACTGTATGCCTGAACTTTCTCTTTTCCCTTAGCATATCTTGCTGAAATGTGGATGTGTCATAACTTTGCTGTTTCATTGCCAAGCCTCCCCTCCACAAATCACAGTCAAAACCGGAGGTTAACTTGAGTCATCGTATAGCGGGGACCCATTGCTCTTGCCAGTCCAAGTCTGCGTGTGTTCACTCAGAGAACACTAATCTTCCCCAGTGTAATAGCATTGACCTGGGGCATCGATGCCACACTGTCTAGATCAGAATTCCATCAGAACACAGGCAATGGACTCCTTTTGCATCCAAAGCAACCCACCCTCACACATCTAGTACCTCATCTTCTCTGTGTTTGAAATAGTCATACACTAGAAACAATAGCTTATGACTAATCTTTGGTTTAAGGAGGGGAGAAATCAACAAAAACCTGTAGGGTGCCTTCTGTGTAGAAGACGTCTGTTCGTTAGGGGATTGAGTACTGCTGCAGAGCGCGGTCTGTTTGTTTGTTTGTTAGTTTGTTTGGAAGCAGACCAGTCTGCTTGTTTCAAAGGATTACTTCTACACCCCATCCATCCAGGTCATAGGATATCAGAGGAAAACCCTTGCAACTGCAATTCCAACTCCAATCTCGTCGCCTTGCACCACAGTGATGCAAGACAAAGGAATCCACCATTGTGATCTGACATCAGACAGCTGGAAGCACTTGTCTTTGTTTCCCTTTGTGAATGTTGAACAACACTTGCTATTACTATCAATAAAAATACCCTGACTGGAATCATTATGCAATGGAATTTATATGCTTTAAATATATTATTTAGAATGAAGATGCTGTGAATATTGGGAGAATACTCCTGCCCTCAATAATTGGCAATAATGGGCTACTGTAATGTTCAACCAATAGTGGCATCATGTAGTGTTTCACCCCAGACTGCAATCATTGCACTTATGGTGCTTTTCCACAGAAAAGTATTGGCTCCATTTGTCCATTCGATTCTTTTTTATTGTCTATACCATAATGGAATGTGGGTCTGTTGTGTAAGTTGTCTTTAATGTCATTAATGTTGTTGAAAACAACTTCCAGAATGCTGTGTGTTTTAATCAATACCCTCTTTTGAATGCTCGATCGCAACTCTGCCGCTTGATAACTTGGGGCATTAATTTCTATTCCATCCATTGTTTACCAAACAAAAGCTTCCTGTGTGTGATGGAGGCTTTTACAAAAGCTCTCGGCAGGGACAAACATTTCAGAGCCTTTATTGCTGCCACTCAGTTGTGGTTACACAGATTAGCACAGCATGCTAACAACATTACACAGAAAATCAAGAAAATAACCTATTAGCAAACCAAAAAGTCAACATTTGATGGCGAATTATAGTCAAATAACGGACACTGTTGAAGGAGGAAGTGTGTTTGTCTACATGACATGTTAGGGAAGCTCAGTGGCACACAGCTGTTCTTAATAACCATCATTAAGTGCACACCATCATGATCACATGCTGTTGATTTCCATTTAGGATCATGAGATCTCTCAAGCCGTGTTCGAATTCCTTAATTGCAGACTGACACAATGTTAACTTACACTACTTTTCATAGCTGCCTACTGAAGAAGCAACGTCCATGGTAGCCTACAAAATTTTTTTATTTTTATTATCGGAAATTTTAAAAAAAAAGTATATTTACTGTAGCTTCATTTTCAGCGACTTCAAGATGCAAAGCATTGTGGGATGGTTAAGGTCATGTTGTCTGGTGTAGTATGTCTTGGATGTGTATTAGAAATTGTTCATCTAATATGGATCCTGATGTTGTTTGTATAATAATTACATGAAGAATAGTCCAAGACAAGTTATCATTGGGTTACTCTGGGATATTTTTGGAGCATATATGGCATGTCATATTTCTTATATATAATAATAATAATACAAGGTAAAGCATACCTTGTTACTATATTTTATTTTTATGAAAAATATAAAATATCTAAATAATGTGAAATTGTTTATAAAAAGCAGCCAAAACTGACTGTTGAAAAAAGAAGACAAAAAACGTGCGAGAATGATCAAGGCCGAGTCAGAATTCTTGTGACATCAAGACCAGTCTGCACTACAGAGTTAGTCATTTGAGTGAGATAATGGATGATCTACTGTGTGTGGTGTAAGATGCTGAATAAAGGGTGAATCTCTCTTCCAGGTTAAGGTGTCTGGTTAAACAACTGGAAAGAGGTGAGGCTTCCCTGGTGGACCTTAAGAAAAACCTTGAGTATGCAGCGTCGGTGCTGGAGTCAGTTTACATCGAGGAGACAAGGTAAAACAGGACTTTACTTTAATTTACTTTACTTTACTTTAAACTAATTGATTACTCCTAATGTTGGATTATCTACATGCACAGTGAAATTATTTGAAATGATACGTACAATAACATACTGTACAGTATACATATGTTGAGGTGTAATAAAACTAGGCTAATTTGAAAACAGGCCTTGTATATCACAGTTCCTGTGTGTTCTGCTTAAGATAGGCTATACAGTATGTTTGACCATATACCACATGGGTTCCGATAGCATCGGTGAAGATTAAATATACAGTACAGTGCCGCATCATCTGTGTCGACGTTGCATTGTTAATGTCAGTGCAATATTTCAGTTTTTACTTGAGCGGCTGGAGAACCACTGAGTGTAGTTGATTACTAGCTGAGTAGTTGATTGTAATTGATGTTTATGCAGCAGGGCTGTTGCAGTGCATTGGAGCAGCACTGGGCTTTGAGTTGGATTCCCCAACAACAGCAATTAGATGTGGAAAATGTTCACAGTGTCAGTCGCTTTTGGTTTCCTCTATTCATTCTTTCTATCTTGTTCATATGTTTTCTTTCACGTGGCGGGACTGATGCAATGGAACACGCTGAACCTTGTGTCCTGAATAGTGTTGCGGCTGAAAAGCTCACTGAGGATTGTGTAGGGCTTGTCAGGTTAGAACGGGCTGTATGTTCCTGGGCAGCCGACTGTAAGATGACTGACGGCAAAAGTATAAAGCTGATCAGCCTATTGTAGGAAAGGAATACAATGTTGGCTTTACAAAGCCTTGGCAAGTATGCCCCAGTTGTGAGTATGAGATTAATGTCCCATTAATTAAAAATTATACTCCTAATAAATGTGAATTTAAAAATATATGTTCTTTCTTTCTTTCTTTCTTTCTTTCTTTCTTTCTTTCCCTCCCTCTGCTAGGCGTTTGGTGGACACGGAGGATGAGCTTAGCGACATCCAATCAGAGTCTGTGCCCTCAGAGGTACGCGATTGGCTGGCCTCCACGTTCACCCGTCAGATGGGCCTCATGCTGCGTCGTACCGAGGAGAAGCCACGCTTCCGCAGCATTGTCCACGCCGTGCAGGCGGGCATATTTGTGGAGAGGTTGTACGACACTAGAGCTGTGTTGTAGCATCTCACAGCACACACTCAATGAGGTCTTTGGGATAGCTTATGAGGCGACATCTACTGGGGGGCGTTGGAAGTGCACCCGGCATTATCTTTCCTTAGTCCCTCATTTAGGCTGAATCCATCTCTGGTCGCACCCGCATCCTCTAAACCAAAGAGAAAGGCAGGCACATAAACATACAGACATTAACACCACCAGCAGCAGCATGCCAAACTTACCCTTACTCCCCTGATATTTACACGCAACCACGGTCTCCTATAAATATGTTAGTATGTGCAGGGACTCATCTAACTATTCTATATACCTACCTACCTACCGTTCCATAGCAACAAAGGTCCATCTAGCTGTCATGCACCAAGACGAAAGTGTGTTTATGACAACTCTTAATAAATCACATTGATAGATTTACAGGGATAAGATAAGGAGAGATAACCCAAACTGCACTTGCTTGGCTGTGTTTTAAACATAATACCAATGCACACAGTTTAACAGCTAGATTAACAGACTGCTAAATTCACATTTTTG
This sequence comes from Forbesichthys papilliferus, assembly GCA_025399855.1. Taxonomy (NCBI): domain Eukaryota; kingdom Metazoa; phylum Chordata; class Actinopteri; order Percopsiformes; family Amblyopsidae; genus Forbesichthys; species Forbesichthys papilliferus. The sequence goes on from JAODOY010084036.1 coordinate 10,555, forward strand.
TTTACTTTGGAAGAAAGCCATTTTATTTTGTAATTAAGCAGTTTTTTCCCTAGAAACAATTATTTAATTTAACATTTATATAAAAACAAATCTCTAATTAAGCTATTTTTCTGGGAAATTATAATATCGCTGCTCTTGTGATAAATCCTAAAACCTTTTGAACCATAACGCAATCAGGCATGCAAATGCTATCACCCAACATCACCTCATGAAAACAGCTTAAGATGTGTGTTAGAGCTTTGCCATTGAGCTGTCAGTGCAGCCTCTCTTGGCGTGTTGTGTCCAAGGTTGATCTTGGCTGCTGGCTGGTATGGCAACCTTTTTGCCACGTTCAGTTAATACACGTTGCATTGCTCTTCATTTGATGTTGGTTTTTATCTCATCCACACAGGATGTATAGACGTACCTCCAACATGGTGGGCCTCAGTTATCCCCCAACCGTCATCTCTGTGCTTAAGGTATTAACATGGTGAATCACAACCGCACAAACGTTCATTCTTCACACACACACATGCACACCTATGCACCCAAACCCACAACATCCAATTTATTAATGTACTTGAAATTGTATCTCTCAATAATGTCGATGCCCCCTCTTTCTCTCTCTCTCTCTCTCTCTCTCTCTCTCTCTCTCTCTCTCTCTCTCTCTCTCTCTCTCACTTACACACTCAACACTTTTGACTTGATTTAATCTGCCATATTAATTTAATAGCCACTTAAAGAGTAAGTGCGATCTAATTTATTTGATGTTGTTGTTTCAGAACGTGGACAAATGGTCATTTGATGTGTTTGCGCTGAATGATGCCAGTGGAGACCACGCGCTCAAATTCATATTCTATGAGCTGCTCACAAGATACGACCTCATTACTCGCTTCAAGGTAAAGACACGTATAAAGGCCTCAAACGGCTGCAAATATTTGCCCCTTTTGTGGTCTGGGTCATTAAAATATTAAAACCATCTTCGTATTTCATTTTATACATTTTGTTCGATGTTTATTTGATCATTCTTGTTGCCCACTTATTGCATTCGTTCATCCTGAAAGGGTTGGATTCTTCCCTCTGTGTATCACATCCAGGGTTTGCCGAATGGCAGCGCAACACAGTTCTTAGTTTGCCTCGCTGGTGTGTGCCCGACTGGTAGGGGTTTTGCCCATGAACCCAGCACCTCAGGACCCCACACCCACACGTGCAAACAGATGATTGTTCCCAGCCGTGTGGGTACGGGGGCATAAAGGCTGGAGGGCTTCGTTGGGGTTGGTGGGCTATTGATCGCGTTTGCTTTGTTTGCTGTTTGTTCGGTGTCAGCTCTCGCGACTGTTGTGCGCTTTCCTTTGTTTGAGTAGATCAGTTAGTTCATGTTTTGTATTCAGTTATTATACGCCGAGCAGAGGCTCGTCCTGTACACATGCACTTGTGTGTGTTTCTGGTTGTCTGCACTCGCAATCAACCTGCGCTGTTACACTGTGGTCCCTTCTTAAGGGGTCTTCTGCTTTTTAAAGTGATTATTAAGGGGTTTAACTTGCCTGATAGGAGGGAGGTCATTTGATTCCATGTAAAATGCGGGGTGTGCAGTTAATTGAGACGTTAATGTGATTTAATTAGTGCAACATAAATACACTTGACTTGACTGCAGGTTACATTCCAATATTCCTTCTTACAAGCCTATACAAGCATTGTGATTTGTTCTGCTCTGCATGTCAGTCTGGAAACTCTCCATGCATTGTCATTTGTTATAGGTGGTGCCAATAAGCACATAGAAAGTGGGGAGGAATTTACGAAGACAGGCACCTTATTTCGCTCTGAACCAACTGAATTATAGGCACTGGTGGGCAACAGATTTCAGTTGGGAGTTCCCGGATTGACATATAAAGCTAAGCAAATCGTAGGGGCAGAACCTTGGCAGAACCTCTAAAACTGAGATTGCAGTTGTCATCAGTTGCACACTGCATAATGGGAATGAATACATTTACTTGTTGTATATGGGTTCTATGTCTTAAAACATCTGTAATAAGCACACAGTACTACACCATCCAGCACTGTGCAGAAAAACATTAGCCTACTGTAAGTCACAGTATCCCTTTAAGGAATTGATCAAATGTTTGTCAGTTCCTTTTTTCCACTCACCAATGATGTTGTTTATAAAGAATGGCTTAATGAGGAATTACATGTACTGATCAGTAACATGGTGGGTGTAGTAAATCCAGTGATAATCCTAAATATGGGTTCCTTACTTATTTTGGCTGCCTGCAGATCCCCATCTCTGCAGTGGTGTCGTTTGTGGAGGCACTAGAGGTGGGCTACAGCAAACATAAAAACCCCTACCACAACCTGATGCATGCTGCCGATGTCACACAGACAGTGCACTACCTTCTGCTCAAAACTGGCATGGTGGTAAGTGTCCATTCAGAAGATAACTGAAAAAATATGATTTATATCCATTGATATGTATTTTCATTTGATTGATTATTGATTTAAGTAGATTGGTTTATTTGGTCGCCAGTTGAATTGTGTCAATATATATCATTAAAATATTAATCGTTTTTCTGAATGTATTTATAAAAATACAGTATTATTCTGAAATGTGGGTTTGCTCAAAATTACTGGGCAGTTGGCCATCGTACATTCTAGTCTAGTGTACTTGGTGTTGGGCTCCAAACTGGAAGATAAAGGGTTCAAGCCCATGTGTTGTCCCATCCTTAAGCAAGATGCATAAGAAAGAAGCAAGATGCGAGAAGCTTTGCTGGTGTAACTGTATTCTTTATTATTCACTTTGGATTCATGCAATCATCTAAATGACCACAAGCATTTTCAGATGTTTATCTTGTTAAGAGTTTACTGGACACTACATTATCACTACACATGATCATAATATGCAGTAAACAAATGCTACTGTAACACATGTATAGTGCGCACATAATGTCTACTACTGAACAACATTGCAAAGCTTTAAGTCAGCAATATATTAAATGTTTGCTCGGAAATCTCATTGAACCGAAGCACATTAAATTGAAAGGAGGGCTTTTTCCCAGGCAGAGTTTTTATCCAATATATTTTCTTCATAAATCATCATCAATCGATCTGTTACTGATTCTAAATATAACTACTAATTTACTAAGAGATACAGTACATATTTTCTTCTCCATTATGAATACGCGTTAGTAGTACTGTATATGTGTCTAAATGCATTCCCAAAATTCTTCCCATTTTTGTTGCATGCAACCTTTAAGTTCTCCATGCCGCTTCTCATTCCACCATGTTCCTGCTGCATCTTGTATTCTGTTGTATATATTATGTATTGCACGTACTGTACTGTCATAATGCCCCAGTCCTCTTCAGAACACCATGCAGCCACAATAGCGCTTAGCTTACAACTCCTAGCCAGCCAGCCCCACTCACTCTGTTTTGATTTAATCACCTTTAATAAGGTGCAGTGACAGCTGTCAACAAGGAGCGTTACTTTGAGCAGTGCAAAACAGAGTAAACCACATTAGCGCCTGAACCTGGGGCAGCTGAGAGAGCTGTGGAACAGCATCTGTCACTCACAAGCCCTCTGGTCACTCATATAAAAGCAGGCCTGCTAGAAAATATGCTTGGGGTATGGATCGGCCGTCCTGCTCTCCCCCTCCTAATGACTTTCCCTGCTCACCAACTGCTGATTAATCACCGCTATTGATTGGGCCGCTGGCATATGTGCTCTAGGCATCAAAACCTTAATGGAGAAGGCCCACTCAGGGTTTGACTGCATGCTAACCACACATACTGCAATAGCTCATTTAAATGGCGTTTGTATGGCTCTGTGTGTGTGTGAGCGGGGACAATGTACGCCGTAAGAGGCAAAGGAGCTGCCAAAGTGCATATTATGTGACACCCCACACACACACACACACACACACCAACCTCACCGTGTCACAACCGTAAAAAGACCTCCGCCATGATGTGCCACAGCGTAAGCAGTTGTATTTCCGAGAAGCCGGTCTCTCCCGCCCCACTGACCTTTACATCTTCCTCCGCTCCTCTCCATTTATTCCCTTCGCCGAGCGCGGTGTCCGCACACATTCCATCCTCCTGGCTCTTTAATGCCGTGTGTGTGACGTTCTGTTTCCCCTAGCCACTCTCTACATTCTATTTATCCTTTC
>JAODOY010084037.1:0-14690 GCA_025399855.1 Forbesichthys papilliferus
CTCTCTCTCTCTCTCTCTCTCTCTCTCTCTCTCTCTCTCTCTCTCTCTCTCTCTCTCTCTCTCTGTGTGTGTGTGTGAAATCATTTAATTTCCTCCTGAGAAACCGTTTGGGATATAAAACTGCCTCTCCCACCCTTTTCCCCAATCCCCCAGACCTTCCTGTCCAGAATTTGTTTTACTCAGAATCATCCCTCAGGTGAAGTAGTTATTATTATGGAGCACGAAATTGCCTAATGTGCTTGTCTCGCCTGCTAATGAAGCGGGCGAGACAGGAAGACGGAGCTTGGCTCTGGAAGGGGGAAAGTACAGTACAGTCAGACCTGTAAGCACTATTTAAGTAATTAGTATGCGAGGCGGGGAATAACACCAGACACACACACACACATGCACACGGTTAAACACATACCTGGTACACACACACACACACGTGCACACATACCAGGTACACACACACACACACACACACGTGCACACGTGCACACATACCAGGTACACACACACACGTGCACACGGTTAAACACATACCTGGTACACACGTGCACACGTGCACACGGTTAAACACATACCTGGTACACACACACACGTGCACACATACCAGGTACACACACACACACACACACGTGCACACAGTTAAACACATACCAGGTACACACACACACACGTGCACACATACCAGGTACACACACACACGTGCACACAGTTAAACACATACCTGGTACACACACACACACGTGCACACAGTTAAACACATACCAGGTACACACACACACACACGTGCACATGGTTAAACACATACCTGGTACACACACACACACACACATGCACATGGTTAAACACATACCTGGTACACACACACACACACGTGCACACATACCAGGTACACACACACACACGTGCACACATACCAGGTACACACACACACACGTGCACACGGTTAAACACATACCTGGTACACATTGACTGAATATTCTGCAACATGTTGGTAAATTTTGTGTGGGATTTGTCATTTCTTAATATTACCCTTGGTTATTATGGTAAATATTAATGTTTACAACATTACATATAGCATTTGTGTAATATATATATACATGTGTGTGTATATATATATATATATATATATATATATAGGTTTATAATATCCATAAATGTTCTAAAAACAGTTGCATCTGTTGGCATTGAACACAGTGTACTGGTGTCTTTATGTTGAGATACCACTTTTCTTTAGGTTCACTTTACAGTAATATTAGAGGTGTGACACCTTTAATTACCAGTATGCCATGCATCCTCAGCTCAGTCCAACTGGAATACTCTAGGATGAGTGCGCACACATGCACACATGCACGCACATGCATACACACACACGCACACACACACACACACATACACGTGCGCTTGGCTTGCACTATAATACAAACTCTTATTGTATGATTGTGGTTTACACGCTCTCTGTGTGTGTTTGTGGTTGTGAGGGGGGAGAGGGTTGGGGTGGTGTATGTGTCCGTAATTACATACATATGTTCATTTATGGATGTGTGCGTACGTGCCAGGGTGAGTACTTTCTCAAGACATAAACTATAGTGGCTGTTTGTGTGCCTGTCGTACTACATTACCCATAATTACTTATGAATGGAGACAGCATAACATGTGCTTCCTTTAAAAAAAGACACACACACACACACACACACACAGAGCAACAGAAGGGTGCATGCAGATAGCAAATATTCCCGACCTCCTCTCTCACAGAGGGAGGGATCTTGGAATCGAAGACATCCCATCTCTGCACCCTAGTTAAAACACACAAGATCGTATAGCAGAGAGACCCTTTTTATGTTTCCGAAAGTGTAAATTGGTAATAAAATAAATGTATATTGACATAAAGTACGTATAGAGGGGATATACTGTAGGCTCGGAAGGGTTTCAGTGTTGTCTGGAATGGAAAGAGACTTGAGGGTGGAAATGAAAAGAAGTAATGACTCACAAATAAAACTAGCTTTATCGGTTGATGGCAATGGCAAGCTGAACTGCTTTTTATTGTAGCAATTTCATTTAGTTTCGCTTGGACTGGTCGCTAATGCATAATGATGTTTGCCCTAGCCACTTCCGGTGAATTCTTAGTACAATTTCCTATCAACATTTGGAATAAATTGTTGTATCGTATCTCTGTTATCTCTGGTGAATTATTCTAATTTAACCCACAACTCTTGGTATTACTCTGTCTCGCTGTCACCCAGAAACACACTTCCGTGTGTATGGGGAGGATTTAAAAACATTACAAACCTAAAATTCTGACCTTATACAATTGGCTTCACAAGTAGCAGTGATTAGATGCCAGCAAGCAGCGTGATGTACTGAGGAAGACATCGACGTCTGGAAGATGTGACTTCACCATGGTGATATGTATGAAAACCCATCTCATGTATTCAAGTGCCCACACCTGTCATTTTTACCTCACGCACCATGTGAAATCAGCTGGACTACAGAGCTGGCAGCAGTCTACTTCGCATACATCGCCCACTGAAAGAAGCCCCCCCCCCCCCCTCCCCCGCCCACCATATGCGTTTCAGCAGACTTCTTGTCACTCCACCCTGCTCTTTAGTCTATTACACCACCGGACCATGGAGACGTTCCCAGCCACCCCGCAACAAGCAGGAGGGAAACTCGGCCGTTCAGTGGGGAAGCGAAAATGTTTGGGTGGAAAACATTGGCTCGGTCGGGCAGCTCAAGGCCCAGCTTGCTTACACACACGCACGTACGCACATATGCACACACACACACACACACACACACACACAGTGATGGGTGGGGGGTGGTGGAAGATGGATGATTGGGTCAGGGCAATATGACGGCAGAGTGGAGTGGGAAGATAAGCGAGAGACAGACACAGTTTCTCTAGCAGCTGAGCGACGGTTGGGCTCGTCTGGCAAGAGAAGGAAACGAGGACACGGTAAAGCAGGAAGTGGTAAAATGTCATTTATTGTGTGCATCCAGAGCAGGGATATATACAGGCATGCAGGCTTTTAAAAAGACAATCTGAGCGTTTTGTTAAAGGTCCTGGAAACACAATTCGTCTGGTTAGACCTGCATGTTGAATTAAGGCATAGTTATGATGCAGATATACTGAGGAGAGGATGTGTATATAAGATCAAATCACAAAGAAGGTGTAATTTGTCCCGCCTAATAGCATCATCATCATCATCGTCGTTGTCGTCAACAACAACAACAACTAACCACCTAGTATCAGTCAGAGAGATGTCAATCAAGAGAGTGTACACACCAAGGCAGGTCTGATAAATAGCTTGACAAAAGAACATAAAATAGACCATGATAGGCTTGAGCCACTTCACGCTTGTGGTGACATTAGAGTCAAGTTTTATTATAAAGCCTTTAATCACATTACAGCCTCAAAGGGCTTTACGAGCACACATTTCACATAGAGCTGCAATGAAATCCCAATGGCGTGAAAATCAAATCATTTTGTTTCTTTTATGTTTCATTTATTTGTCTTCAAAGTTTATTTAAGATCCAATTGCACTAATTTATTATTGCGAGGCATTTTGAATTCTTACCTCATCAAACAGCGTAGAAACCTGTTCAACTGCTCTGACCACATGCAGATGTATTCCTGCCCTGCTGCGCTGAATATTTTATGCAATCTCTGCGCCTGCACATTCGAGGACATATGTGACAGGCATAATTCAACTAAAACACAGAGCGCCATGCTGCAGATTTTCTTCCGTGATCCACGTTTGCGAAAGACATCTCATGGTTTTTCGATGATCACCATTTTGTGTGGTTCTGGGCCTGCACATTTACGGTACAAACAATAAAGCAAATGTTCAATCTTTAATTTAAGACTTTGCTGAATCTGTTCTGTGAGTTTCAAATGATTCGTTTTATTGTTTTTTTTATTTCCCTTTCCCTGTGTTCACTGCCAAATCAAATGACTACACACAGAGGACACACACATTCACTTCACAGCATGAATGAAAGTTCCTTACAGGCGGGAAACACACCTGTTTTAACTGCTCCAGAACGCTGGAAGCATGCAGAGACGGCAGCAATTTTGAGAGAATTCACCACAAGAGGCAATTAAGTGCCCCCATGTTGCAAAAATGTTTTGCTGAAACCAGCCACTATTGAAAATATCTGATAAGGGTTTTATAATTTCTGTAGAAAGTTTATAGCCCAGCGGGTAGATGCAGTACAAATATTTTAAATTTCTGCCTGCATGTTGGCAAACATTCCAAGATGGTCTATTCTGACCTTGAGTCAAACACTGGATCCTTACAAGAAATCGGGCCCCTTACCTCTGACCTCCACGTAGAGTCTTAGAGAGGCAAACTTGTGATTGGAACATGGCCAAGGCTAGCCCCCAAGAGGGTATAAAGAATGAATGCATGTTTTCCAGTCTCTGTTCCCACTAGAAGGTGACCTTGGACTAGATCCTCACTGCTTCATTAGAAATGTTGAGCGGCCGGTACTGTATAGGAGTCTGCTGATACCTCTTGGGTGTAAAGGTGTGTGTACATTTGTAAATGTCAGGTCTGGGGTGCCAACATGTAGCGACAATTAAATTGCATAGTGGCAAAGCAAATCAACTGGCCGGGACTAGAGTGTTAAAATTCCTTCTTTAGAGCCCGGTCAGATTTCATGCAATTAGAGGTAAGACAATTAGTTGGTAGATTAATATTATAGGCTACTCCTACTGTTAATACAATATTCTGGCCTCTGCTCTGAAAACGTGGTGTGTCTCCGTAGCGATAGAATGCAGACTTGCGGCCCCCAAGTTTTCCACATTCCTTGTGGTTACATTCCTGTGAAGGTTATTATTACATTATCGACCGCTGTAGTATTTAACCACTACCAGTCCTCTATAGCTCAAACCCCAATTGATTTTCTCCTCTGTGCTTTTAGACAAAAGGTGATGAATAGTATTGAATCTGTTCAGATGACAGAACCCCACGATATCCAGCTTTTAAAGTAAAAGGATAGTTTTTAATCTTCATCTCTCTCTCTCTCTCTCTCTCATCCCCCCCACCCAATCCCCATACCCCACCCCTTGAAGAGCAGTGTGTCCCCACTGGGATCCGGGTCTTATCGCTAGGATGTTTTAATAAACTTCACTTTCCATAGGGATAATTGTTCTGCTCTTTTGAACAGACACCCTACTCTATTTGCCCCCTTTAGCTCATTAACGTTTCCCTCCGCCGTACTGTCAAACAGTCCTAAGCTTTGGTGATTTGGCTTCTCTGCTAGTGAGCTTGAAAGCAGGGTACAGAATAGTCTTGTGGACCTGCCTAAAGGTCTGAAGATAGCGTATACTCACCGGACAGCAGAACGAGAACAGGAATAATAATAATATCATCCTAACAACAAACCGCTATTCGCTGGGCATGACTGGTGAGTCCTGCTAATTAACAGCCTGGGATATTTAGCCACCCTCACACACACAAATAACTTCCAAACGCACACACACAGACACAACACACAAACATTTCCCCGGCAGATTTGTTTTGATCCCGGGCATCAAACTAAGCGATGCATTTCCTTCTCAAACTCACTTCTTGTCTGGTTCCCGCCCCCCACCCCCCCCCCCCCTTCCCCTCGCCTCCATGTGGGTCATTGGGATACTAGCTCACAGACGTATGCGTTGGCGCTTAGCTGTAATGTAGCTCTCGTTAGTGCCGCCCCTGACAATAAAACACTAACAGCATAATCACAGAGTCGTGATGTTACGCGTACGTCGTAATGAGCTTTATGGCCTCCTAATTTGTGCAGATATTTCTTGGCTTTGTCTCAATGGGGGACTTTGCAATAAAGTGGCTTCAGTTATGTGGTTGTGTCTGTTTAATATGATAGAGACCGCAGGTCCCAATGTATGCTATACTGCTTACAGGCTTCACTGTATGTCAGTGCATGTACACAACAATGCGTTGTCGACACAAGTCATTTTTTGCCTTTTTTTTTACCCTTTGTCCGAAAAATAAGTGAAGGGCGGTTCTCATTCCTGACCAATGAAAACAGTACACAGTACAGCACATGACCTCAATCAAAAACCTTTAAAACAAAGAATGTACTGAATTGAATAAGAATCAATAATTTTGTTAAGCAAAATCTTGCAATTAGCTCATGTCCCCCTAAAAATCGTTGTGTTCCCCCTACCCCCTCCGTCCTTTTCTCCAGGAAGTCTTGAACCGTTCTTTAAGAGCTGACGCTTTATGAGCAGGGCATTAGATAAAGCTGAACCCTAGCATTAGCACCATTCCATGTCCTGGGCTGTATGAATGGAAGTGGTAATTTGTCAGCAAAATGTTCAAACTCCCAATGGCTTGGCCAAGTGGGCAATAAATACCATACTGCAGTGTAATGTATAGCTCTGTCTCCCTCTCTCAGCATTTAGCTGTGGTGTGGGAGCATGGTGGGGTCTCTGAGGGGCCTCTGTTGTTTGTTGGCACGTGCTGTAATTGGGGCATGATGGCTATTTTGGTTGGGGGGGGGGGGGAGTTTTGATAGCCCAAGTATTTTAGGCAAACGCTCGCCCATAGATTTCAGTGCCACGCGCGAAGCCAGCACTGTATGCTCAACCCCAACCAAAATCTGGTCTGCTCACACCCGTCAGCTGTTTACAGTAGCCTACTGTGTTCCCCGAGGTAATAGGGAAACTGTGAACCCCACCCGAAATCCCCAACCACACCATGGTGACTAAAGTGACAGGCCCAAGCTGAGCTAACATTGGTCCATTTCATATACATGTATCCGAATAGAAACCTGGCCTTAGCTCGTGTACGAACAATAACACACACTGACGAACGTAAAAAGACAAGGGAGCAATCATGCCAACAGGGAACAGGTGTGGGAGGCCCTGATTGCCACCTGTCACAGACCGGCTATCAGTACTCCGGAGGGCGACAACAGGTCCGATTATATACAGTGTCATTATAGCTTTTATATGCAGTATATTCATTACACACTATCAGAATGTATTTGTTTGACTCAAATGTGCATTTGTCGACTTTGATTGCGCCCTTGTTGTCAGTGTGTGTGCACGCAGGTTTGTGTGTGTTTGTGTGTGTGTGTGTGTGTGTGTTGCCAAACAAAGCATTTGTTCTGGTCTGAGATGCTGATGGTGCGCTTAGTGTGACATCTAGTGGCAGAAAATCATATGGGATCGCTTTAATTTGCTACAGCAATGTGAAAGGTGCCGTTCGGTTGTATCCGCTGTTCTTCCCAGGCTTCGTCTGGATGGGTGTTATTGACAGAGGAGGTGCGGACATCTGTTCTGTTCATTTGCTCGACGAGGGGAACCGCGGTCCTCTCGCAGTCCATCCCAACTCGCAGCAGTTCCTGAAGACGCGGTGTGAAAATCTGCGTGAGCGCGAGCTGCCAAACGCAGCGCTGTCGTCACCGACGCCCTCGACGCCGGTTCGTGGTTTCTGCATTTGTGTGTAAATATTTGTGCGCATCACATCCATTATAATAAGCATGTATGCGTGCCCATGAAATATATTGTGTGTATGTGTGCGTGAGTGTGTAAATATTTGCGCGCGTCACGTACAGTATAAACGTGTGTGTGTGTGTGTGTGTGTGTGTGTGAAAATTGACCACTGTTCCTCTGTCCATCTGGAGCGATGGCCGCCAACCAGCCCAGGATGTGTCAGATGGTGGTCGGGAGGCGGTGATGGCTCTCTGCCACTGGCTGGGGTCTAATATATTGTGTGCTCCGCTTCATGTTGTCTGCTGCGTTGGCTGTCCAAGCGTCTCTTAGCTTATTAAACTGTGTATCGTAAGTGGACTGCATTGATATAGCGCTTCTCTATCCTTCCGGTTCGAAGACCAACCAAAGCGCTTTATCACGTTCACACGGAGACACACACATTCACACATATTGATGGTGGGGTCAGCCATGCAAGGTGACGCTTGACCACTGGGAGCAGATAGGGTTTGGTGCAGAGGTCTTCACGGGTCCTATGAGAAGAGAACCTAGACACAACCTGAGACCGGACAGGGTAAAATCCAACTTTGAGTCTTTGACGGGTCCGTTCTGAATGGATCTCAATTCATGGATTTTTTTATTCATGCAAATCAAGTCGGGTGAAAAATGCTTTGGTTAATTTCAGATCGGGTCTGCTTTTTTGAACCCCTGAAGACCTCTAGTTTGGTGTCTTGTTCAAAGACACATCGACAGTTGATAAGGAGTTAACGGGATTCAAACCAGCGACGTCTTGATCATCTGTCGCCCATATACAGTATATGAAATATATATATGAAACTGTCGTGGGGGGGGGGGGAGAAAAACTGCACTGAACTGTTTCTGTACAGTGCAGTAGTAGGTCTTAGCCACAAGGGGCTGTGTTGAGTAGTGGAGTCAGGAGACGCTGGAGAAAGATTGTTATTTCAACATGATCAAAACAAAGGTCCCTCCCCCTTCAATGTCATATACAGTGCTGCCTCAGAAGCTCTGCCCTGTAAATGTGTTCGCATTCACAGAGCTGTGTAGAAGCAACAGCTTGTTTTCTCAGTGCGCACACAGAACAGGCAGCTAGCTGGCAGATTGCGATGACATAGAGTATTCGCTGAGTTTGGCAAAAAGGGTATTAGCTTAAAATTGCTGAGTCCACCGTTAAAGGTGCTACGTGTAAAATGTTTAGTTTAAAACATAAAAAAATCAACAAATCAAGAGAGGTATTAGAGATATTAGTTTTGATGATACAGTATGTCAAAGACTGCGATGGAAGATGTATTTTCTGAAATTAACAGATGGCTCCGTACCCTTGTAATACCACTTTGTACCTCAAAAGGCAAGGTGACTTACTAGCTTCCAGGCTGCCAGCCAACATGAGAAGAAGAATACGCTGAGAGAAATTCATGGATGTAATATATGAACAGAGCTACTGTTGGCTTATAAGTGTATTCAGACTGTATTTCGTCATGAGTGATGTTGTATTGACATGTGTGTGGCTAACATAAGAAAGTTAGCCATGTTGTTGTCTGCCTGCTCACATGCAGGTCTCCACACACAAATATGCACACGCTGAGCAGACAGCGGCAGGAGATAGAAATGTTCCTCAAGGTTTTAATAGGTGTTTTTCCAGTTTGGAAGTTCCAGTTTACCATTTGGACGAATAAATGCAAACATTTTTAAAGGTTTATTTTTACAGTAATAATTAGCCAAGCAATGAAATTGGTTTAACCGAACATAAAGAATAATTGATGTCACATGACAATTATAGTGGAACAACATTGTTTACATGATTCTGACAATAATATATTTTAAAGAAATTATTTTTGGGACAATTATCGCCCAGGCCTACGTGTGTTGCTTTCCAGTGCTGGATGAATCAGAAGCGAGTAGCAACCTACATGGATTATGTTTGATGCTGACTCAAGTTTTTTCTGGACTGGTAAGTAAACTGCTTTAAATGCAAATGTCGCATATTGACCTTTTGGAAAATTCAGAGCCGTTCTTCTTGCCAGCGTGTGTCCCAAGCTTAAGGGGTCAACACTTTTCTATGACTTGAGACAAGTTACAGACGCCGCCATTTTACGAGTTGACGTTAAAAGCGTGTGCTCCCTGTATATAGTTCTATGTCCCAAACACACGCCAGACACACATGCTATTTGATTGTTTACAGCTGAGTGGGAGTTGCCATGCTGTGTCTGTGTGTGTTCTGTGTTTTATTGGGTTGCCTACAATAACTGTATTAAACGCGAAGCAAATCTATTCCCTGTTTTTTGTGTTTCTTTTCGTGTGGCCTGCTCTCGCTGGCCAGACGAACAGGCGTTGATATTGTTTGGCTGACTGTTTTCTTGTTGATATAGCACGGCGTTGTTGGCTCTCCGTGTTTTAGCAGTTGAGTTGTGCTATTCTTGAATTGATGTTATAAATAGGCTTAAATCACTTTTGTAGGCTATTGGCTTCTGACATCGCACGTCCCACCCCCACCTGACTGGCTAATACTCTTCTTTACTTCTCCTCATAAACTCACCCAAGACTTTCATACACAGTTGTGTTTGAAAACAATTATCTGGGGCAGCCATTTTGGCTACTGAGGGTGCTATAATGCAGTATATCAATCACATACGGTATAATCTGCATTATTATTCCCTAAGGCGCTATTATTCAAATGATGCTTGACCTTTTGGGAGGTGTTTTTAATATGCGCATACATTTTTAATGTGCATATTATATAGATTTTTATGTTTTTATGCTTTATGTTAATGCTACTTCTATGCTCTTTCTGGCAGGTGTGGCTACAGTTTACTAAACTGGTGTATGAAAATGATTATTTTTTATGTCTTAATTTGAAACTAATTACAATGTTACGTAACCTATTAGGTGGGAAGGTGGGGGCTCACAGCCCGTCTCTAAGCAACTAGATCACACCTGCCTGTGTGTGGCCCTCTGCCTCTACGCCATGGGACCTGGCCTGGTGGATGTCAGCCCATTACACGGCAGCTTCCTCCCTAAGCACATCTCCGCAATACGATTTCCATTGATTAAGTGCCACTGCTGGAAGGAACCGTCATCAGATCTGACCAAAGACTGCCTGCATGAGAACTCTCATGCGGGCAGGGGGAGGGGGACGGGGGGGGAAGGGGAAAGAGAGAGAGAGAGAGAGAGAGAGGGTGATTTGGAGAATGCAGAATCTACTGCAGAATAACCCAGCACCACTCCAAGATACGGGGGAGTGGGTCTCCCCCCCCCCCCCCCCCCCCCCCCCCCGCCCCGTCCTGCGACCCCTCTTGTATAAATCAGCACTGCTCTGTCTTGTTTTGAGGACGGGCCCGCGCTGACCACCCCCGCTCCCCCGTCGGTGCCGAGGGAGCAGCGGAGAACCGGTGTCTAAATTAAATGAATGGAGAGAGAGAATGTGTGTGCGTATGTGTGGATGCGTGCGTGCGTGCGCGTGTGTCGGTCTGTGCGTGTGCGTATGTGTTCATGTTGTTCTTGTGCATGTGTGTGTTTTAGTTTGTGTATCAGTGTTTTGTGTGTTCAGTTTGTGTGTGTTCAGTTTGTGTATGGACGGTGTATATGTGTGTTTCTGCGTGTCAGTTTGTGTATGGACGGTGTATATGTGTGTTTCTGCGTGTCAGTTTGTGTATGTACGGTGTATATGTGTGTTTGTGTGTGTTTGCGTGTGTGTGTGTGTGTGTGTGTGTATGTGTGTGGGAGGGGGGCTAAATATCAATAGCCTGGCCCAGAGAGACGTTGATTCTAGGAGACTGGCTTCACTTTGGAGGGAGTGTTTAGGTATGCAGAGAGAGAAAGGGGGAGAGAGAGAGAGAGAGAGAGAGAGAGAGAGAGAGGTGGAGCTGGAGGGGGAGGGTGTGGATGGGGGGTGAAAGTCAACACCCCCTGCCCCACATTAAAGATTGAAGAGTGCATTATGGCTTTTGGTGTATTCAATGATCTGGCAGTTGGTGAGGGGGGGGAGGGGTTATATTTCATATTCCTGTCAAGATGAGCCTGCGTGTATGTAAGTGTGTGTGTGTGTGTGTGTGTGTGTGTATGTGGTGGTTATAGGGGAGGGGGGGTCTGACAGTGCCTGCAGTTGAGGAGTGATTACCCCGCACTGAGCTGAGAGATGGGAGTAGAACAGGGGTATTTTATTTTGTCAATTGGAGTGTGCAAATGGAAATGTCAGAGCAGGCTGGAAAACTAATGAATCTGATAGGAGAGGCCGCCTCTCTTGGCGAAGGCCTGATCAATTGCCATTGTCTTTATTTTTTGTTGGGGAAGGGGGGGGGGGGTAGAAATGTTTGAGGATTGTGCTGATGTTTTTCAGTGTTATGTTTTGATTGTTTTTTCCCCATTGCACTGCGTGGCCTGGCATTTGGCGGTTAAGAATTTGATCATGAACTCTGAGACGAGCGAAGAAAGGTATCGATCCCAGATGAGAATCAATTCTTTCATCTGCTGCTTACAAGTCCAAGCACAAACAAAAGCGATTTTCGGTTACATTTCTCAAAGCGAACGTAGAAGACAGGGCACACTACCATTCCATACATACATGAATAAATAAATAAATAAATAAATAAAATTCTAAAGCAATTGTTTATTCTCTGTTTGCATATTTATACTTTTCTCTTTTAAACATGACACAGAACAATCCCCTGATGGCAATGACAAAGAAATAAACAAGTTTCCTGCCTTCAATTACAACAATAACTTTCTTTCACAGCCTTGCAGCGATTCTCTCCGTCAGCGAGACTAGCGATAGATGTGGTTCGTTTAAATATAGACCGACAGTTATACAAATGTGTCAGACCTTTGTGGGTCTTTATTCATCGCAATTTTCGAGCTACTTGATTAGCATTGCAAAAACTACAAGTGTTTTTTTTTAGGGGAAACAAAAGATAACAAAACAACCAACGAACAAAAAAGGGATTTGCACATTTCTGCGTTGACAGGAAGGCTAATTATTGCCCTGGGTCATCAATATTTCTGACACTGCAACAGTGTTGTAAATATAGAAGTATTGTGCCATTTCTGTGCTTCGGGAGGTGCATGTCACAAGACATCAGCTCGGATCTGTTTGTTAGCAGACTCAGCCAGTCTCATTGCTTTTAATATCACGCATCATAAACAACATTCAATTTTGACTGTTGAACTATGAAAATACACTTCGAGGCAACGGAGGGGATGACGTAAAATCAACCAGCTATGTGACTGATGGGTAAAATCACTGGCCTGTGTTAGAGCCATTTCTATTGATGTGAATATATAAACTGTTTCTCCAGTGTAAAATATAATATGTTATGATTTAAAATAAAGCAAAAAAAAAGAAAAGTTTTTCAAAAGTAGCACTGTGCCTTTACATACATACCTTCCATGTCATGTTTGATAGGAAGGTATTCTGGGAAATCGGCAGGCTTCAGTGTTTTAATCAGGCATTATATCTCTCCCCTCATGGGTTTGATTGAGTCCTCTCATTACCTCGAATCCTGTTAGATTCTGAACAAGCTCAACGGCTCTCCTGCAATCTCCCCAGGAAAACTCAATCCTGCACAATCTATACTCTGTGGCAAGGTGGGCGTTGGCCCGGCAACAAGTGCCTGACATCTGTATGGGAAGGCCAGTCGAGTCATTTCTCAGAATAAGGCTCCATAGGGAAGGAATAACCTGCACAAGCGGGAGATTAACCTTTGTTGGTTGGCATTGGCGCAGTGCTGGCTCAGTCCCTGCTAGCTCCTGACCAAAGGTGCGTTCAGAAGTGGCGAACGTTCGTGACGAACATGTTTGCTTTGAATTTGAATTTGAACAATTTGTGTCAACATTTCAAAAATATTAGCTTTATACCGTCACCGTCCAGCTTCAACGTGTGTTCGCCGAGAACTACCTCCTCAAACCGTTTGCTTTTGATTGCAAAAGTTCGCTGCGAACACAATGCAAACGCTAAATTGTTTAAATACTGTATGTTTGCAAACATTCGGGAATGTTCACTATGTTTGCCAATTCTGAACGCACCTCAACAAGTGTCGAGGTGTCCCCGAGCAAGACACCTGTCCGTACGTACACTGTCACTGCTCCCGGGGTGGTCAGATGGCACTTCAATGGGTTCATGTGAGGTTATACTATTAAGCGCTTTGAGGTTGGAAAAGCGCGATATAAATGCAGTCCATTTGACTGCTGCAGTTTGAATGCACATCCAACACAAAAGCACTCTCCCTTTGACACTTTGGAAACAGATCAGGCAAACAGTGTAGCATTCAACCTGGGCACAATGGGCTGCACATAAATGGACGTTTACATCACTAATTTCAGATATTTTCAACTAAACGAGTGTGTGTTAGGGTTTTCCATGTTTGGCACCCTCATGTACGTAGTACAGATAAAGCACATTTTGATTCTCCTGTGCTGAAAAATATCACAGCCTTTCGTGTGAAGAGAATGCTTCAAATGCTACATTTGGTGCTATTCTGCTCTCCACCATTTAATAGGTCACTTAATTTATTTTATATCGCAGATTTACAGCTTTCAGTTGGGAGAAAATATGGCTTCAGCCGCACATTATGAAACTGAACAGACTGCCGATGCATGAAGTCGCCGCTCCCCTCATTTTAATTGCAAATAATCGGGCTAGATAATTTATGTTTTACTGCAATTATCATCAGCATTAAGTGGTGGATTGGCATTTGGTCTGAATTGGCAAATGTGTCTTATCTAGGACGAGTGGGAGACCAGAGAGAAGAAGGAAGGAAAATACAGAGAAAGGGCATCTGAAAGAAAACACATAGAAGATGGACAATGAAGATCATACTCTGGGCATTGGTTTACTTATTCTTGGTTTTAAGGAAGCATGTTATAAGCTGAAGGAATGTATCTTGGTCTACAATCTCACAGTGATATGCATACTGCCCTGGGTCAACAGCAGTAAACAATGGCGGGACAGGAGAGTGATTGATTGTGCAGCGTTGCTGGTTGTGATGTGTCTCTGTGAGTGTGTCTCTGTAATGTGTCTCTCTGAGTGTGTGTCTGTGAGTGTGTGTCTGTAATGTGTCTCTGAGTGTGTGTGTCTGTGATGTGTCTCTGTGAGTGTGTCTCTGTAATGTGTCTCTCTGAGTGTGTGTCTGTGAGTGTGTGTCTGTAATGTGTCTCTGAGTGTGTGTGTCTGTGATGTGTCTCTGTGAGTGTGTCTCTGTAATGTGTCTCTCTGAGTGTGTGTCTGTGAGTGTGTGTCTGTAATGTG
>JAODOY010084038.1:0-14689 GCA_025399855.1 Forbesichthys papilliferus
GTTTTGCATGCAAATACCTGTAAAACTGACACATAAAAGTCTATGCAGTTTTTGTAATGTCAACAATAGCCAGAATTGTGAATCCTGATGTACTTTGATTGACTGCATGTACCTTGTGAAGTGGAAACAAGTGTTATTCTTTGACAGAATAATTTCATTTTGAGTCAGATTTCCAGTGTTTTGGTAAAGTTAGTGTGTAGAGAAAGATGTGTTCTATTTTGAAATGAAGAGTTAGTATTTATTTAACTAAATGTGTTTTTGAGAAGAAAATTATCCATTTGGCCAATTGTGTTTTGTAAGTGTGAGTCTGTGTTAAGAGTTTAGAAAAAATATCTGAATTATGGGTAAGCGCTTGTTAGCGATTGAAAAAAACTGTAAAGGACAAACACGTCACAAATCCAGACGATTTACCCCAAATTAAACCAATCAAACTAAATCCATTCATATCCTACAATATTAACTGGTGGATAGAGAGAGCAAGTGGATATATTTTACACCAGCATCTACAGTAACGGGCTCATATTGACAAAGCAAATAGCTTCTTTCACATGGCTAGGAAAACCTACTTTGTCCAGGACTTTGGAAAGGTCAATTTAGGAGCTAATTAGAAAGTAGCTAATTGCTGTTGATAATTGCTGTGGACTTCATGCTATTACCTCGATTCTAGAACTATCTCCGGCAAACTACAGTATTTACAATTCCTTTAGGAGTTGGTAATTTTGCTTACAGGGATTTTATCCCCCGTTTACCAACTGGAGACTCCGGGATGTAGAAGCATGTAGAAGCAGGAGAGTGACTTTACCACGAAAAAGCACCGATTTGTTGCTAAGTTCATTTCCGCAGGGAGCATATTCCCTGCTAAGTCATCAGTAAAAAAGTGTCTAAGCAGATAATTGAAAACAAAGGGGCTCATCTTCATTAACCTGTTTAAATATCTGTGCACACTAAATGAAGCAATAAGTCAAGATCAATGTTGCGGTTTGTATAAATGTGCTGACATTTCAGCTTGAGTCAAGCTTCTGCTTCCAAGCTTTATTGCAGAACGCATATCAGAGATGATTAACGGGCATTAGCCTGGTACCACTGTGGCTTGGTTAATATCATCATGAGACTACAGTAGACACAGCGCCTCTGTATTCTCACCACAACACTGCAAATACTGCAAATTATAAACACAGTTGAAATAAATATGATATACCAAAACGTTATAATAGCACCGTTGGTTAGATGTAGACAGAGCCATGTTGAAGAGAGAGTAGCGTGCAACATTCTCAATGCTCATGTAATTCATGTAGATGCAAAACAGTCCCAGGAAGGGCTTTGCAGGCATTTTAACTGATAAATACGGATACATAACTGCATTTTTGGGTCATTAATAGTGAATGCATCACTTTACATTTAAAATATATTCCATAGGATGCTTCTAATATTCGCAGCTAACTTCCGGGAACTGTTCCGAGATTCGCGATTTGTCATTGCTGTGATAGAACGGTCCATTGGAGTGAACGGAGTTGACGCAACTATCTCTTCTACACGGCTCTGGATGTTATTCCTGTATACTATGCTATTCCTGTAAACTAATCTGTTAATCACTTACAAGCTTTGGTAGGCTAACATGGTGACGACTCAATGTGTTTCTGTCTTGTACTAATGTCTCCTACCTCTTTCCAGGCCGTGGGGACCCAGTACAGCCTCTCGTTCCTGGGACAGCGTCTCACAACGCAGCCCTCCTGGGCCTTGGGCCTCTGCTGCTGCCTGCACATGCTGTCGGGGACCACCGCCACTTCGGTGCCAGGCTCTGCACTGCGGCAGAACACGCCGCGTTTCCGCAGGCCCCGCCCACAGGTCTTGGAGCACTGCAGGACCAATAGGGGAGGGAAGGGGAGGTGTCAGAGGAAGGTGTTGGGGGAGATCTACCTGGGGTCCACACAGTACAGAACCAGTAATGAGTAGCTGTGGGTACCAGAGTTGGGATAGTAATAAGTTACTATTTACTTATTACACTTTCAAAAAAGTAATAATATAACTAGTTACATTACTATATTACTTTCACAATCACTACCTAGCCTTGCCCTTTCTGAAACATGACAACCTGTGTAGCCAGCTCATTTTAGAATTGAAGCCTCTATATTGGAACAATAATTAAGTTAAATTAATTGAAAACATTGCAGCCTATCAAACCGGATGATTGTACATGTTGGCTCAAATAGTTTGCTAGGACCAGAAATCTTGTTATTGTAACCCAGTAATGCAGAATTACTTGGATTAGTAATTGTAATATTATTACTTTTTTTTTTAGAAAAAAACGAATTAGTTACGCTACTAACTAACTAGTTACTGCCCAACATGTAACACAATAAATACAATAAACACAATACAACACTTTAAACCTTTCAGCCGGCGACCCACAAATGAACAAGACTTGTGACCTCCACTCTGACCTGTGACCTCCACTCTGACCTGTGACCTCCACTCTTTCCAGAGGTGGTTGAAGCATAACAGCCATTTCCTATTTTTTTCAGTAATTTTACATAGGCTAGTAGCAGAATATATAAGTCAAATTAATGTTTAGACTGCATCATCAATTATGGCTAAAATATGCTATTTATAATAGTTTTTTAATGTTATTTTTGGAATCAAGCAGCGAATGACCCCACTCAACCAGGGGGGCGTTCAAGTTTGGCAAACTGAGACAAACGTTCATGACGAGAAACAAGGTGTTTCCTTGTAACGTTTAGTCCAGTGTCAATGTGTATTCGCTGAGATCTACCTCAGAACGTTTATGTGTGTTCGCAAATGTTCACAATGAACTCAAAGCAAAAGGAAAAACTGTATGATAATGTTTTCTTTAATTTGCCAATTTAAACGCACCTCAAATGCTGAATGCAATTGTTATAAATCACTTGTCACAGGTTGAGAAAAGATAATCTCATCTTCACACACCCTAGCATTATATTAAGACAGATATAAGACAAAAGCTTATAGTCACCTTATAATATATTGTGAGAGATACTTTACATCAATATATACCAAACAACTTGTAATGTGTTCCATATATAGAGAAATTACCAGTATATTACAGCCTGCACGACAACAACAGTGTCAACAATGCTCTTGAAAATACACTGCCTAGTTCCATGAACTCCCTGGGGAACTCCTGGACACAAGCCATGGTCCCCTGGGCACCCAGTTTGACAATCATGAGGAAGCAAAATACACAAGTGACCGGGGAAAAGTAGCTTTGTGTAACCCCCTTCCCGCGGGACTGAAGACTACACAGCTTCCAGTAAGGCTTGGAGGTCCACACTGGAATATGTATTATTCAACGGCAGATGTGCACAAGGACACACATACAGCCGCTCACCAAACACTGAGTTCAACTATGGTGCTTAAAATTAAATACAGGTTTTATATGATAAAATCCTATATTTATGGTTTTATTTTTTTATTTTACAGTATGTCGGGTACTCTGGCTTATAATAATAATAATATAATAATTGAAAAGGGTAACCATACAGCCAAAAAAGTTTAAGATCACATGTTGACCTCAGAGTGACTTTATTAAATACAGTACAATCACACACTAAACTATAAACCCATTGGCTGATTGTTGTGGCTTAAACTGGGCAAACATCTATTGTTGTCTGTTTGTATTTGGTAATAGCTTTACAAATGTGCGCTTACCAAAATGTTTAGCTCAAATACTAAATAAATATGGTGAATCGTGTCGTGATGCCAGATACAGGGTATTTTATCTTTGCATTTTCAGGGGAATAACTAATTTAGCATGGATAAAAATAGAAAAAACATCTAATAGAGTATTAAGTCTTAAATCCTATTAGCCAAGTTATCACCAAAGAGCAGCTAATCCCATAGCAGACATTAGCTGTCTAGATGGAAGTCTTGTATTCAACTTGTATTATCACGACGTGAAAGCAGTACACTACGCATCAGGAGTCACTTTTATCAGCCTCTGATTATAAATGCAATCACTGAAGATCTTTATAACATCACATAAAACAACTAATTGTCAATTACAATATGTTACATATTATCAAGTGGAAAGTTAAGTATTTAAATCTTTCCCAATAGCACTACAGGGATGTTTACACAATATATTTATCCACTCTGTTCATACCACAATATTGCATAACGATAAATTATAGCCTCTTTCAGGAAATTCCAATTTTGTTTATTTGTTTAAATATAGATTTTTTTCCTATGCTTAATCTTCATAAATGAAAGGTTGCCCAAGGCAGACCACATGTTTTATAAAAAGCCCTTTAGAACTCTAACTGAAAAAGCTAAACCTTATTTAATAATATAAATATTAACATCAAATTTTAAATAATATATAATATAACTCTAAGTCTCCAACAGAGGGCAGCAAAGATCTTGATTTTAGCTTTGATTTCAGAAGTAGACAGAAGGTGGATACTTTCTCTCTCCCCCACCCTCCCTGTGTCCCCCATTCCCTCCCACTCTCTCTCAGCTTCTATATCTGCATCCCCCTCCTCCTCTCTCCACCAACCCCCCCCCCCCCCATCTCGCACGCTCACACACACACACGCATACACACGTGCACACACATACACACAGTTAATATTACAGGTGTATTCTGCTACCTCTCCACTCAAACACCTCCTCCACCACCCCATCACCTTCACCACCTCATCCATCACCTCCTCCAACACCTCCATCACCTCCTCCTCCATCACCACAACCTCCTCCTCCACCTCCTCCTCCACTTGGCCTGACCCACCTGTGACCAGGCCCCCGTGCTCCACTGGGGCGGGCAGGCCTGGGTGTGGCAGGGCCGCAGCTGAGCGGGAGACACCACGGGACACAGGGAGTGAGCTGCCGCCTCCTCCCGCTGGTAGGTAACCTTCCGCAGGCAGCGCAGCGCCCGGCTCTGCTGACCGCCCCCGCAGGAACGGCTGCACTGGCCCCAGTCGCCTGTCGCCCAGCTGGGTAGGAGAGGGAGAGACGATGGGGAGGGGGTGTGGAGGTTAGCTGGGTTGAACTGGTAGCAGCGTAATGCTAGCAACACCTGCTGCTTTCTGTTTACCGCTACAGAGAGCGACAGAGGGTGGCGCTATACCCTCGGCTACAAAATCTCCCAGCAACAGCGACTGTTGAGCGTTGGTGGATGCTCTACTTTATGCTAATTTCCAGCCAGCACCAAATGACGGAGCTCGGCGACAACCAATAGCAGTGTAGATGCTCTAGATGCGCAATAAAAAAAACGAGGACAAGATTTTTCATTGGGGTGTCCAGTTTTCCTAACATTTACGATGCATCTCTGGCATCATACAGAGATATACTTCTTCAAATAATTGCATGGGAAGCTAGTTTCAGAGATCGTTGAGAATAGGATCACTGGTGAGTGGTTTGACATGATCCTACTCAGTATAAACAAAAGAATTCCAACTTAAAAGATTTATTTTAGCAGGAATGCAGTTCATGTTTGCCGTCCTTTTATTTCCTGGTTGTCGCTGGCAATATTAGGAAGACTTGCCTTCCCCCGAGCAACACAAAATTGACCTCAGCGACAGCTCACCAGAGGTCGAGCGATTCGGGTAGCTTAGCGAGCCGACAGTGTGACCATACGATTAACTGTACAAATGAATACAATGCATCATCATAATCACCACATGTACATGAACAGCATTCATCAGACACTTTTAGAAGTACATTTGTCAATATTAGAAGTGATCATAATGCACCAGTCGTACGCAGCCGGCATTCTGTTAGCATAATAACAGCAGCGTGCCATCAGGATTAACTACAGTATGTAATACATTCACATCTAACATATCTGTGCACACTATGTGCACTTGACCCGCACGGTAGGGGTCACGACGTGCACACGCACACGTGCACACCCACTCAAGTAAACACGCGCGCAGGCTGTACTTGTGTGTTCCAGTCTCTCATCAGGGCAGCAACCACATGCCATCCTAATCAGGACAGTCAGCCACAGACCAAACCTTAATACGATGCTTTTATTTTGGGTCCAAAACACACGCACACACACACGCACACACACACACACACACGCACGCACACACACACACGCATGCACACACACACACTGCATGTGCATGCATTCACAGCGGACAGACGTGACCATTTCCAACCACGGAGTTAAGTACAGACAAATAGTTGTTAATTATTTTTTCTATATTTAAAAAGGTATGGTTAGCCATTCTTGAGAATGCTTGCTAACTTCGAGCTCAAACCAGAACAAACTTCCTCAGAAGCTCCACTCCACATACTATGTGCAATATAGTATTGTTTTGTTTTTTTTGCTTTGTTTATGTTCCTATTTACGGAACCAGGGCTGTATAGAAGTACCAGATTCATTTTTTCAGCACACACAGAGAACGGTAAGGTAGCGAAATGTAAAGAGATAATTGATACATTTTAGACAATTCATTTTCATGGTGGTGGTGACGTTTGGCTATGGGGCTGCCTACAGTATGTGCTTGTTAGCTCAGGGCAGACTATGCTATGTTATCAACGAATGAGTAGCTTCTCTAGCTTCTTCAACACCCCAACACGTCACAGTGGAGCTAGCCTTGTCATTTAGACACGGTAGCAACAAAAACCACAGCAGTTTTAAGTTACCGGTGTGTGCTCCTCCGGTCGACACCCACCTGCTTCCCCCCAGCGCACAAGCAAAGGATTGTTTACTGATTTCCTTGTTTGTGTGTCTCATGTCTCTCTCCAATTGAAACCTCACGCTAAAATCTTGGGTTTGTCAGGCTTAATTTGAGGCACTGGATTTATTCTAATGGTTATCGTAAATACCGGACGTCCCTAGCTGTAGTACGTAACGTACGTAACGAAACATACTGTAACTAACAATTATCACTCTCGGCTTGTAATGCAGTTCAATTAACTTAAAAAAAATGTGCTGGATCTCATTTTTGAAAATGGGAAACATTCAGTCAGACAAGTCTTCATGTTCACATTGCAAGCTGTTTTCAAGCAGGTCTTATTTCATAGGAACAGCAGGATAGTCAGATGTTATCTGTTATATGCCATTAATGCTATTGCTGTTGTTGATGTCCAACATAAACAAGACACGCTCAACTATAGTGTGAGATTTCCATCCTATGCCCAATTACAAACAATGGTAAATATAATGGTGAACATATATTCTTCAACTGTGCCAACGATAGTGTGGCATGGCGCTGCCATGACGACACTGCCGTCTCACTGAATTTGTGCATATAAACAAGTGTCCACTTTGTCCCCTGGTAGGCAGAGTGTTTGAACAAACACACACGCACTTGCATACTTCTGAAAACCCTAACACATACATGTGTGTGTGTCTACATACACACACACAAAGAAACCACAAGCCCACTGCATGTGTGTTCTTATAGTACCCTATATGTAGGTAGCACTACTATGTGGAACTAAACATTAAAACCATAATGTGCACACAGCCCTGCACCACCGTAATGACACTGTGCAGGGTATGACCACCATAATGTGCACACAGCCCTCCACCACCGTATAGACACTGTGCAGGGTATGACCACCATAATGTGCACACAGCCCTGCACCACCGTATAGACACTGTGCAGGGTATGACCACCATAATGTGCACACAGCCCTGCACCACCGTAATGACACTGTGCAGGGTATGACTACCATAATGTGCACATAGCCCTGCACCACCGTAACGACACTGTGCAGGGTATGACCTCAAACTTACAACACACTTTACAGGGTCGAGACCAACGTGTGCTAACCTAATGACCTCTCCTCTCCTCTCCTCTCCTCTGGTTTGGTATCTCCTCCTGTAACTGCTGCTTCACCACTGATGAAAGCCCACCGCTGTTTCCAAAATAGCTCCTATGTCTTGGCCTCTGGGTCCGAGCAGGAGATTACAGCAAATGAGCGGTTTTACAACCACAGAAGAAGAGCTTGAGAGATGGTGGGGGGGGGGGGGCCATGACGGTTCCTCCCTGCCGCTGACCCGCTTCAGTAGGAGCAACAAATTGCCTTCGTTCCCTTTCAAACCCAGCAGACAAATGCCTTGGCTAAACTGCAATTTGAACGTGGGAGAGATGTGACCTGTAGGCGTTGAACGCAGCATTTTGGGTTCTGGCTCAGAGATTTGTTTGTTTTCTCCTTCTTACCCCTGGTGTATAAATAACAATATATGCTTGCGCGTGTGTGCGTGCGTGCGCGTGCGTACGTGCGCGTGCGTACGTGCGCGTGCGTGCGTGGGTGTGAGTGCATGTGTGCACGCGTGTGCTTGCGTGTGTGTGTGTGTCATTGGAGGATATGAGACGCCTGTGCCACTGCGTTTTGCTGCAAGCCACCATTGACTTTGTCGTAATCTGTTTCTCTCTGGAAAATGTCAATATCTGATTCAAAAAAAAAAAAAAAGGTTTCAGAAATCTAATCTCATCACCACAGAACACTGAATAATTTCTTATCGGAAAATGTTTCGTACATCTTGTTCTGCTCTGTCGTGTATGTTTGTGTTCATTTTCTCAATTAAAGCAAACTATATTCAATTGTAATCTAAAATGCACTAATCTAAATTAAAATCTCAAATTAAATCTAAATGCATTCCTGTGCCACGAAAATGAACGCGGCCGATTGTAGCCCTCATACTGTGTGACCAAATCGTCTGTCCAAACAGATTTAGGTGCTCACACTGTACGGACCGACCGTCAAGCCTGAACGGACTGCTCACTCTGTATGAGTACAGTATAAGCCGGCCTGTGCGGAAGCTCCTCCAAGGCAGGGAGATATTTAGGCCGCCATGCTATAAAACATCACATAATGTAAAGAGTAGACTAAATAGGCCTACATATAATAAATAAATAAACAGCCTATACAAGGAGTAGGTAAGTCAAGGAAAGCCGTTGCCGCAGCTCGACCGGCCAGCCTCCAAAGGTACTGTCCATATCACGCCTCATGTCACCCTGGTGTTCTCACACCCTTTGCACAGGCGCAGTGAGGCAAAAAGTCACTGGATTTGGGGAATCGACTCGTGGCTTTGCTTCAACTGAAGACAGAAAACAACATTTCTGACAGTGTCAGAAATTAATCGGGTTGTATGTCGGAAGATTTGGGAGCCGCTAATCAATCCCCTGTACACTGCACGGCAAACGACGCCCGACAAGCCGCATTTCGGCCCGACTCGCCGCATTTCGGCCCGACTCCTAATGACTCGTGCGGCTCAGGCCAAAAAACGTCCACGAAGTCGCACAGTGTATGACCAGCTTTACCGAGCTCACACATGCTGTTGACTCCCCCTATGGACAGCAATGGCACTGCATGTAAAATGTAAACATTTCAACACTTGTTGAAAACATACATCATTGTTTTTTCTTTATTGGTGACCCCTTTATGAACCACCACCTTGGGACCAGTTCATGAGCAAAACTGTGGAAAAACTGCTATACTGTATTGACAAGTTTGGTTGTGTGACGGTCTCGTTTTAATGTACCATACTGTCTGCCATCTTTGTGTTGTTGCTGTAAAGTTGATTACGCTAATCCTCACTTTCCAGAAAACAAATATGTGCTAAAATATATGTGCAAAGTAGAACATAAAAATGTCTCAATGCCAATGCATACTGAGGTTAAATGTTCCTATTTGTTATGTCAATGACAATGTGATATGTGCAATGAAACCGCATAGTGGTATTAATGCATCCTAAGAAATCCTGAACAAACCCTGTAGAGTTTGTGGCTTTAAAATTAGAACAAGCATGTTCAACTATTCTAAAATATTATAGAGACTCTACAGATGACTACTACCAAGCAGGATGGCAAGACAACATGTGTGGGACACACAGGCAGAATGCTATGGATGAATGGAGAAAGACGCAAATCTCTTTTGCAATAGGCTGCACTAGGCTGGATTGATTGGTGTTTTACGGTACATATGTGCTGTATACAGTGAGATGAAGACACAATTCATTGATTCAAAATCCTATTGTACGCAGAGTGCACTTTGTGTTTCTTCACAAGAGAGAGTACAGTAATCATCTGTTATTTCATGGTCTCCTGCAGTACTGTTCCACATTTGACAACATACGTTTTATTGTTGTGGTTTGAGAATCAATGTTTTAAATGATCAGACTCACCAGACTGAGCAACAGCCCCCACACCCCCTTCAGCTTCATGTTCACTGTGAGGCTATAAGCCTCAGTTAGATGAAGACTGACGCTCCATAGTAGAAAAAGGAGACCTGGGATTGGGCATCTCTACGAGGCTAAACTGCCGCGGCTCCCCCTAGGGGATATGTCTGTCTCTGCACTATAATAAATGGACAAGCCTGTCATCTACCCCTGATACATGCCGCAGAGATAAGCAGCCATTTGTACATTCCCTTCTCCTGTCAGACAGGCATATATTAACACTTGCAAGCATGCACGTACGTGCATGTGCCTACACAAACATACACACATGCGCGCACAGGCACGCACAAAGGCGCGCACACCTTTGTTCGTTGACAATTTGTCTTGTCTCTGCTGGGTATTTAAATGCTTGCCCATACATTCTGGACGTACCGCTGCATCTATTAAAGCATGATTTCGGCTCCTTCTACATGAGGGTGATTCTTTTCGCCAGCTATAAATTCACAGATACACTGTACTTTTATTTTTGACAATATGTGGCATGTCAAAAAATGCTCTATTTTCCTGAATGTACAACACTGGTTTTAGTCACCTGGGCTATACCATTTCACCTGGGCTATACCATTTCATCTGGGCTATACCATTTCACCTGGGATATACCATTTCACCTGGGCTATACCATTTCAACTGGGCTATACCATTTCACCTGGGCTATACCATTTCAACTGGGCTATACCATTTCCTTTCTCACGCATTGGGGGAAGCCATATTCAGCAATAGCTCTGTGTTATACCTTTCACCTAGATAAGAGAAACGGTATGCCCAAGATTAGGAGCAGAAAATGCCCTCTCAAGTGGTGGGAAAGCAAATAGGGAACAGAGGCTGTATGTTGGAAGGGAAACTGATAGCGGTCTGGCTCCTTTAAAACACCCCTTTCACCCCACGCCTGACAGGAGAGTACTTAACCTCGACAAAGTGTCGACATCATCAACCATTTTTTGTTCTTGTATCTGATAAGTGAAACATTTGTTTTTTAATCAGTATACACTGTGTATGTGACGTACTGTAAGATTTGATAAACTTATACTGTATTTGGGTACAGTTGTGTGTGTGTGTGTGTGTGTGTGTGTGTGTGTGTGCACGTAGAGTGTAGTAGATTCATATGCATCTACTGTAGATTACTATTACTTTTGTGTGTGTTCTCTAATGCCCAGGGGCCAGTTCTGTGCAGACTGTCCTTTGGAGCGCTGCAGTAAATCAGCCTTGTTCCAGTTCCCCTAGCCAAGGTCCTACAGATGAGACAGGCCGTTTATTTAGCCTGTTTCAACGCATGGATACTACCAAGCACCTTGTCTAGATGTATGTTGGTCACATGGCGATATGAGTGTTAATGGATGTGTATGTGTGTGCGTGTGCGTGTGCGTGTGCGTGTGTGTGTGCGTGTGTGTGTGTGACACACACAGTGCGGTCTGTCTCTCATCTTCGGAACAACTTGTTTCTGCCCCAGTTCACAGTTTGGAACCATGCACGGACGTCAGGGTGCATGTAGAGCAAAGTGCAGCGAACGGCCTGGTTGGCAGGGGGAGGGGGGGTGGGAATGGTGAGGAGAGGAGAGTAATGTAGGCCATTCAGCACCAAGGCAACGCTTTTCTAATACCGGTTTCAACAACAAGGGTAATCCCTGCCAGACCGGTGCAGTGTGAGATATCTATCTTAGATATAGAGATGTAACATGGAAGCTTTATCCAATTAAAGGTTGTGTCTCTCCAGAACGAATGTATTACAGAAGAGACTCAAAGGAGAGAGAGGAGGAGAGAGGGGGGGGGAGAGTGAGAGAGAGATAGAGAGAGAGAGATACTCGCTCTGTGAGGGTAGCAATGGCTGGAGCAGATCTGTGGCTGACCACAGCAAGCAGACCACAAACACTGTCCCACACTGCACCACCGAAGCTGCTGCAGGGCAGCCGAAATACGTGTGCGTGTGCGCTTGTGTGCGTGTGCACGTGCGTGTGCCTGCATACATGCAAGGAGGGGGGGAGGTAATGAAAACAACGTGTTAAGTTGCTGAAAATTTGCCGACACATGGAGACACATGCCACATACACCGCCTCTCCAACCCACCCACACACACACACGAACACACATGGACACACACACACATCTCTTACTAGGCAGGGCAGGGCTGCGTGTTGCAGAGCTGGGAGGACACGGCTGGCTTGGTGTGGGGGTTACACATGGTGGAGTTGACCTGCAGCCTCTGCTCCTGCAGGCATATGGCCTTGGTGGAGATACGGCCTGGG
Organism: Forbesichthys papilliferus; assembly: GCA_025399855.1. Classification (NCBI taxonomy): domain Eukaryota; kingdom Metazoa; phylum Chordata; class Actinopteri; order Percopsiformes; family Amblyopsidae; genus Forbesichthys; species Forbesichthys papilliferus. The sequence goes on from JAODOY010084038.1 coordinate 12,417, forward strand.
GAAGAGAGACATTGGAAATGACAACAAAGAGAGAGAGAGAGAGAGAGAGAGAGAGAGAAAGAGAGAGAGAGACCTCAAACCATTCCTTTATTGGTACAATTCTCACCTTACAACAAAAAACTTTATCTTAATTTTAGAGAGAGAGAGAGAGGCCCGTCTACCACATACTGTACAAAGTACAATCACGAGCATTAGATACTGTATGTGGATTAAGTGCCTGGCTCATTCCTGCTTGAGCCAATTATCACCCAGACCAGACCAATAGACTATCCTGCTCGAGCCAATCATCACCCAGACCAGACCAATAGACTATCCTGCCTGGGCGAGGTCTAACCACAGCGCACACACAGACACACAGACACAGACAGACACACACAGACACACAGACAGACACAGACACACACACGGTGGCCTGCTCACCTCCAGCACAGGGGGCGGAACAATCGGAGCGCACCACGCCCCAGGTGAACTCTGGCTTCCTGTCCGCACGAGGCAGCGTGTACTCCCAAAGCACCCCGGGGTTCTTGCCCTGCAGCAGGATCTATGGAGGGGGGAGAGCGAGGGGAAAGGGATGAGAGATATATGATATTGTTATTTAGGGCTACCCTCTACTGCTTCAATAACTGTAAATCACAATAACTTAAAGATTACTTGAACTTAATAGAAGGAGAGAGAGAAAAAGAAAAGGAGCGAGGGAGAGAGAGAGAGAGAGAGAGAGGTGGGGAGGGGGCAGTGTGTCAGCGTGCATGTTCACACGTCAACTTAGCATCTGTTTTTAGGGCTGAATTACTCACATTCCTACTGCGAACATTGTCAATTTGGCAGGAGGAACATGGGTGGCCAGAGTTTAAATACAGCTTAAGTTTGTGTGTGTGTGTGTGTGTGTGTGTGTGTGTGCGTGTGTGTGGCCATGACTATGACCATGTTGCCTGGATCACGATCTAGTGGAGAACACTGCATGTAAACATTTAGCCATAATCAATTGTGAAGATACACATTTCTTTGTAAAGATACACTTTTCATTGCGAATGTAGACTTTTCACCAATCATATTTAGAATGCTAGTCTGCCAGTAAAATGTTTGATAGATTTTCGATAAAGCCATTGGCTAGTCATTGTAGACATTAGGGCTTCAAGGCCGTGGCTTAAAGGAACACCAGTGGTAACCACTTGGCAGATGCACTCATGCCACGTTGAGCGGTTGAAGCTACTAGTACTCCTGACTACATGCAGAATGCATTGGAAGAAGATATGACTAAATGTATAAGGCTAACCCCACAATGGTTGGTCATTCTCTTTGGACCATACAGGGACATTATATTAAAGGTAAACATTCGCTAATTACATTTTCCTAACTTTCTGTTTTGACATATTCTTAACAGACTGTTAAAGATACTGAATATATTCTGATAATGTTTTTATTTGGATTCAATTCAAGCATAAGAAATGGTTGCATGCATGCTGACACAGTCAATTTAGTTTCAGCCACATTCACATCTTCAGATCATAGCGTATTATCACCGTTCTACTGTAAAACATTCTACTGAATTGTATTTAGTAGCAATTTTGTTTTCAACCTGCTAGATTGCAATTCTGGCCTTTAATTCTCTATTCTATAGTCCTATACAATCTTTAAAAGTAGTTTTTTTAATCTGTGATACTGTAAGACAAGCCTAATGATAGTTCAATTCCTCTGGGGGTGTATCTAAAAATCAAACCACCTACATGTACCGTTCCTATACCACATTTCCTCACTGACAAGTAGCTCCTTGTCAAAGAATTATTCACTTTTATGTTAGGCCCATGGGAGGTTGTTCTCCCAAAAATGGCATGTCTCAAAAACATGACCACAAACCAAAACCAAGAGCAGCCAGCCAAGACTTGACCTTATGCTAGACTAATCAAACTTGACATGTCCACAATGAACGAGTCACTGATAATGTCTAATATATCTAAGCAGAAAGGACATCTAGTCCAAGCAAATAACCTACTTTTTTCCTCACCTCGGCCAAACTACCTACATATATTTTGTGATTTGCCAAATTGCCAAACCGTTTAACCTTTGCCAACACACAGTGCCTCCTCGGCCAAGTGACTAAAAATATCAGAAAATGTGGTTTCAGCTTCCACCAAATACCCAAACACCAGGAGCACTTAAACACCCACATTTCCCTTGCTGATTATGTCCAACTATAACCTGGGGTCCCTGGTGGTTTGTTTTGGGGATGGTGGGAATGGGACTCCCGATGTTTGTTTATGATTGGAGGGTTGGGA
>JAODOY010084039.1:0-14689 GCA_025399855.1 Forbesichthys papilliferus
AGAGAGAGAGAGAGAGAGAGAGAGAGAGAGAGAGAGAGAGAGAGAGAGAGAGAGAGAGAGAGAGAGAGACCACATACTATGAGGCCTCTCATTGTGCGGAGATTGGTGCAGTTGAAGTGTTACACATGACCTTAAGGTCAGATGGGGAAGGGGTCACAAAAGCTTCAATATGACTGCACGGTATCTGAGGCTTAGGAGGATGTTGGGTAGATTCCCAGTTTATTACAGATTTCCAGTTTATTGCATTTCGCCCAGACACTCTAACACAATGTAGACCTTTATTCTGTTGACATTGAAGTGTGAATAATGTACATGTTGAAACGTGGAGATTGTTTCAGCTAAATAAACACCTTTTTTTCAACCTTTTTTTGCACTTTTCTTTCCCCAAGCTATACAATTCATAAAATACAGTGTGTTATATTCCATATTTTGTAGTCAGTATATACAGTTAGTCACACATGTATATGTCACAATTCAGACGTCTTGCACCTGGACAAACAAGCCATAAGAGAGAGCATAAACAATGTAACGATAAAGAAAGATATATCGGCGGTACGTTTCTCCATCTCCATCGTTTCCTCAGTTTGTAATGAGACACACACACACACACACGAATGCACACACTATCTCTCCCATCGTCACCACCCACATTCTACAAACTCCTCATCAGCCCCTTTATGCATTGCTCACCCACACAATACCTCTCTCCCATTACACACACACACACGCACACACACACACACACACAAAACAGGAGCCTGTGTGAATTGTAAAAACACAGCACTCGACACCGGAGGACTACACTAAAGAAAAGGAGGATTTGAGGGGGAAGTAAAACAGGCATACAGGAGGAGGGCTTTATTGACAGGCTGACACTCACTCACACACAGAGACAGACACACACGCACGCACACACACACGCACGCACGCACGCACATCATCGTGGGAGAGATAAAGAGAGAGTATGCGAGACAGGAGTGGAGCCAAGAGAGGGAACCACACAGAACCCGAGGCGGACGTCGGGCTCTTGGATCTGGGAACCGGGCCGCTCCCGAGACCCGTCCTGAAGACCCCAGGAGCACCAGCTGACCCTGCCCGAGGGAGACAGGAGCGTCTGAGGAGGGGGAGGGGGGAGGACAGCCGGCAACAACCTGCTGTGGCTCCTCCCTTCTCTCCTCTCCTCCTGGCAGCCTCGCTTCTCTCTCACTCTCTCACTCTCCCACTGACTCTCTCTCTCTCTCCCTCCCTCCCTCTCTCTCATTTGATCCCGCTCCTAACTTCCTTCCGCCGGAGAGAGCGAGAGAGAGGGTGAGATTGAGAGAGAGAGAGGGAGAGAGAGCTTGCCCTGAGTGCTGAAGGTAAGCCGATACATATACTTGTACTTGTGTGTGTCTGTGACCGTCTCCGATTTCACATTTCCGCATTATTAGACTTATTAAACTTATTTCTCAGGCTCCAGTCCTTTAATTGTGGTCACTTGAAGTGTTAAAACCCCATATTAGTGCATTTATAGTGATATGGATTTGTTTCAAGTGGTGTTGCTGGTGAAGGTTTACCAACCGTTTTTCTTTTAACAATTTTCTCCTTCTGTATTGTCAATATTATAGCTCATCTTTCTTTATTCTGCATTTCTCGTGGCTTTAAATGTGTGCACGTGGCTTTGTTTGTATTTGAGTTGTGTGTACTCAATCTCCTGTTACCTAAGCAGCAATGTGAGCGTATATAGAGTAGGGAACTGGTTGCAAAGAGACGAGACATATGTATCGAGGGAAGACACTATAACAAGCTGCTGTGAACGTGTGTGTGTGTGAGAGAGAGAGAGAGAGAGAGAGAGAGAGAGAATGAGAGGAGATAAGGCAGAAAATTCAATACCTTGTCATAATTCTTCCATACCCAAATATCACCCCATTCCCCACACACACACACACATATTCCATACATTCAGATTGAGATCTTTGCGTATAGGTTTATTAGCATGTGTGCGTAAACGTGTACAATTGTGTGTGTGTTGGAGAGCAGGGTTCCTTAAAGAGACCACCCTGTGCCATTTAATCTGTCCCCGCCCACAGACAACAGAAGGCAGATGGTATAGGGCCAGAGATAGAAGATAGCTGTGGCACAATGTCTGAACAGATAGCGTCCGGTTCTTCTCCTCCTGTGGAAAGCGAGAGCCTTCCTGTAGCAGGAAGTGGGATAAAGTATATGGGATAATTAGTCATTTTTTTGTCCAGGATAAACACTGTGAGGTGTAAAAGGCCAGGCAGGAGGAAACAAAAAGAGGAGTTGAAATACGACCGTCAAAGGAGAGACCTTCCACTTTTAAAGAGGAGTTTGGTATTTATTTATAGAAGGTGAAGTTAAGTTCACTAAGCTCTCTCTTTCTCCATCTCTCTTTATATACATGTGTGTGTGGCAGAGACAGAGAGTGAGAGAGCGAGAGGTCCCAGAGGATTTTTTATTTTCTTATTCATGAAAATCCAATCGGTCATAATTTGCTGTGGAGCCATATACATATTTTATTATTTGCCGTGTTTTTGAGAAGAGGGGCACGCCAAGCTTTTTATTTTCTTGTGTGCGTATGTCTGCATCTCAACAAATACTGATAGAGGTGGCAGGTCCGATAGAGAAAGAGAGCGAGAAAGTAAATCAGTGCGAGACTGGTAATATGTAACCCATCTGACACATAACTTACGGTTATCATCAGTCAGGTTCAATTGACTGGCTAAAACACCAGAACAAATTTCTGGCAATCTTGTTGCACAGCAACTACACAGTCTTCTAATGTTGACCCTTTCCATCCATCACACTTCACCATCTCTCTAACCCTCTCCCTCTGTCTCTCAACTCCATTTCTCACTGCGGGTCGCTCCGTTAAAGCTTTCCGGGTCTTTCGCTCCCCTCGTTTGGTGCGAGAATAATGAGCGCACTATACTTTGTGCATGTCCCCTGCGAGGTATCAGGTTGTGAGTTTTTTGCTCATGCCTTGCACGTCCCGAGGAGCGAAAGACTCAGATGTTGAGCGCATTGGTGCCTCCCCCGTTCTCCTGTGATGATTATCTGATCTGTAGGGCTCGGCACCAACATAAAACACCTTGTGTGTTTTTTGGTCTAAAGTGTGTGTGTGAATGTGCGTGTGCAGAGGGGGATTCATGTTACTGTAGCATATGTGACTTTAAACAAATGAGGTTTCTCTCTTGGGATGAGACCTGTAATCATCCCATCTGCAAATCATCACATATGCGTATAAGCACGCACATAAGTCCATGAGCACGCGCACAAGTCAGGAAGGGGGTTGAAAGGCAGAATGAAATGAGAGGGGTAAACAGAGCAAAGAAAGAGAGAGTGGGTAAATGTGAAACCAGCTCTCAGCAGCTTGGGTAATGTTCGTTGCATTTGCGTTGCAAATGTTCTCTTATTGGATTACGCCACACCAGAGCACATCCAGGTGTTGTTTGTGCATACGTATCCACATAAACTACTTCCTCTCAATAACAGCACCCATGATAAAAGACCTGCTGTTCATAGAACAAGTCCATTTGAACACCATTACTATAAATATAAATGGATTTAAAGGCCCTATGGGATTCTGAGTGAAACTAAGAACCTACTTTACTCTGAGAAGTGATGTGATGGGTGTTTTTTCCAGCGGGTGCCAAGCTGTGCTATACACATCCCAGAGTAATACGCATGGCAATTTATTTTTCCCTTGCATGAATAATTCCGTCTGAATAGCGAGATGTTTCTTCCTATCATTGAATTACCAACCGCCCTTTGCACCACTGTCATTCGTACTGCACAAATTGTGTGCAAGTGTTTTTGTAGATGTGTGCGTGACCTGTATGTGCCATAGTGTAAACAGTATGGGCCGGATTTACTAACATCCCAAATATTGATTGCTAAATTGCGTGGGCATTGTATAATATTGCACGTTTAATTATAGTACGTATTACAGAAGATCAACTAAGAATTATTGCGTAATTGACAACCGGTGCAAACACCAGGGAGGTGGAATTATTTAAATAAGAAGATTGCGTGCTTAAATGGTTTCCCGCCAAAGAGAGTCGGGATCGAAAGCAGTTTAACTGTAAATGCAAATTCAATACGATGGAATTAGAGGTGTTGGTAAAAGAGACAAATGAACATATTGGCGAGCCACAGCGGAGACGTGAATGTAACAACAACAAACATACCATGAGGGACAGTATCTTTGAGAAAGTAAATGCCGTATATGAAATGAAAAGATTGCCAAACTTAACTCTCATGTTCTGTGTGAGACCCCACAGGGGCGATTCTAGAATCAGACCTTTAGAGGTGTGCTCAGCCCCTAATGACAATCATTGTGATCATTGTAGGCATACATACAAAGACTCAATCACAAATGTCACTGTAAGCCTTTCAATAAATAATAAACAATAATTCAATATTAATCAAGTTTCTATGTTTGCATTGCAATGGCATACACCTGGTTTAAACACTGGTGAGGGGACATGTAAAGCAGGGGAGGAAATTCACTGCAAAAACTACATCTAACTTGGAAATCTTTCTAATATAAATGGCTTATCTAGTGACTTAAATTAAGTAAATCTGCACTTTAAGAATTCATATCAAGTGAATTTCACATACTGCACTCGCAGTCCAATTTGCTTGTTTTAAACATAAGCAAGCTCATAACCAATATATTTGCACTTATATTTGATGTTTTTGGCGTATATTTTGATGTTTTTAGCATCAAACACTTCTATTTCCTGCATTCTGGTGAATTTCTATGCACCAATGTGCATATATATTCCTTTTGTGCAAGGTCTCAAAATAGATGCGCAAATACAAAATTCTGAAAGAGGTGACGATTTAAAATATATAATCGAATATAATGCAATAAGGGTCTCAAGCATTCTGTATGGCTTTCGAATTCTTCCCCGAAATATTCACCTTTGTGTTTGCAAAATGTAACGTTAAAGGGCTGAATCTGCTTCCTGGGGTTTCCCTTCACTCTGTCTTGTCATTACACACACCTGGTGCCCATCCCCCTATATGTAGCCCTCTGTCTCTCCCTGTCTTGGTCGGTTATTGTTTGCTGTAATGGTGAGTGTCTTTGCTTCGTTTAAAAAAAAAAATTAAAATCCTGATTGTTACAACTCCAACCTGCGTCTGGTTTCTGCCACCCCCACTCTGGCCGTGACAGTTATAAAGTATTGTACACTGCAAATGCTGGGAAGCAGATATTACAGCATCTATATTTAATACGTTTGAAAGGAAGGTGCAAACTGCCAAGTAGGCTCTGATTGGGACTGAGATACATTGTTTTCCTTAGAATAATCTACTACAGCTACACCTGCATGAGAAATTTTGAATATCAATGCTGTCGCAATCACCTGATAGATCACGCTGTGTGTAGTAAATTCATTTATTTGCATGTTCTCCTCCCATTATTTTTCACATTAACATTGAAACGCCCCATTCATTAAGGCAAACGTATAACAAATTAACAATATGTGTTATCTTTGCACTTTTGAAAGATGTCTTCCTCCGTGCACATTGTTAGTAGATCAGCTTAGGTGTTATTTATAAGTTGCATCAAGTTAGCACAAGTTTTTAGTCACGCAAACCTTTAGTAAATCTGGCCATGTGTGTGTGTGCCATAGTGTATACGATGTGTGTGTGTGTGTGTGTGTGTGTGTATGCCTGCGTTCATGCCTACGTGTGTCCGTGCGTCTGTGTTTGTATTGCACGGTTTCAGATTGAGTCTGTGTTTCCCTGACCTTTCCACTCTTGCACTTTAAGACACCTGAGAAAAGACGAAAGACCCAAGAGGAGACAAAGAGACTCCCAGGAGGAGATGAGATACCCAGGAAGTCAGTGAGACACTCAAGAAGAAAAAGCGAGACACCCAAGAGGAGACAGTGAGACACCCAATAAGAGACAAATGGGGATGGAGCCCACATCCCGGTCATGGTGCATCAGCGTGGTCGTAGCACTGGTGTGTGGAATCTCCACATGGCCACAAGCACACTCAGCCCTGGCCCCTGAGAATGAGATCCCACTACGCCCCACTACATGGTTACTGGAAGGGAGGGTCAGTGACATAACCTTACCCAAAGGACGAACCCGCAGGTAAGTTAAACTACTACCAGAGGGGGTTCAATGCAGTCAAACCATATTTTATTTTTTGGAAAGGGAGGGGATGGGTGGCCTTTCCACCCTTTATGCAGACCAGAACAACCCACGTTCCATGCAAAGCAATGGGGAGGTACACAGATTTCACCATAATATTGCTGGTTATTTCTCTCTGCAGGTGTAATTCCCAAGTATTTTACAATCAATCTGAGGCCACAACCGTATATCTCCAGCAAACTATGTTGGGGGCAAATTGACTTTGGTTCAGGCCATGCATGGTAGGTAGATCTTGCTGTCTGGGTACTGCCTAGGTCAGTCTCCACAGCAAAAGAAAAATACTGTTGGTGACACGTCCACCTAAAATGTAACTGCACCCCAGCTCAGAGACTGACTCCACCCACTAAAACGCTGAAAATGTGTCAATGATAATCCGACTTTCCAGGACCAGGATTGGGCACCCCTGCTCTAGTGGTTAGTGACCTACCTGTAGGCATCCTTGACCAAGATGTTTAACTGTATCCATCACATGCATTGCAACTTTAATAACACGAGACACCACACACCCACCCAACTGCTAGTAATGCATTCAGGATGCAGGTACAGGTCCCCTGAGGTGCATAAGGGCTTGCCTTAGCAACAGCGCAACAGCCTGTTGCTCGCTGCCAGTGCTAAAGCAGCTTCGACGTTGAGGGAATTATTTGTCAATTACAGTTCCTACATATCCTACCTACAGTAAATACTGTCTTATGTACAGTATGTAGGTGTATATTGCTGCTGGATGTACAAGTGGAATATGGGAAATACAGTACTATGGAAAATAATTTCCCCTTTGCTGAAACTATTTCCTAACTGCTCATTTAACATGTACTCACTGTCACATTAGGGGACAAAAGCATCTGTGATGTTATTGTAATTTGGAATCATATGCACACTGGCATGCATCACTGCTGTGTCCACACTCTTCTGTACAGTGGGATGTGACACAGGAAACACTTTCTAGAGTTAAGAGTGAAACCGTAGATGGACCAAATAATACTTTCTTCAATTACATCATTTATTTCTACACTTATATAGACAATATAAAGACACTGGACATTTTTCAATATAGTTAAAGTAAATATCCTTGTGATTAGCATAGTAAACTATCATCCACGGTGTGCATGCAGGTATCATTGTACATTTGAATATTTTGTGTTGTAATATTGAATATTATATTGTATGTGTTCAGATATACTGACGATATGTACTTCCCCGTGCTTATAGTGGCTTGAAAATAATAAAAATGTGTTTTATTATGAGAACAAACATGTTTGGCAGCTGTCCCATGTGGTTTACTGTAGGCTACATGTGCAGTTTAATAAACCTGCGCACTTGGTTCCGTGGACATGTTTTCTATAATCCGTGTGCATGGTCAATCACTCTGCAGGAACATATTTCCGTATTCATTAACCTTTAACCATGGGGTCGTAGGTGGGCTCCAATCATCTTTGTCTAGGGCATGGCTAATTTTAACAGGACATGGGAGGGGGTGGGGGTGGGGGGGTGTTGAGTGCACTTGGACTGAACCATACTGAAGGGTGCCAGCGTAGGAAACCGAAGCTGGGAGCTGCAAATTGAGAAGGGCATCTCCATGTGTGCTGCAGTCTGTCAACCTGTGCGACCGCGCAGAACAACATACACAGAGGAGCATGTACGGGAGGCAATGCAATGAATCACTCAATTTAGTAAGCGGCGCATTGTCCTTGGGAATGACAGCGCCATGAATCTGTTTGGAAGTCACTGTCAACTGCCTGACATGAAAAATGTAGTTGGAAAGGCAACTAGGAAATGTACTGTAACACATAATTAATTATACAGCATGTGATTGATTGATTGATTGATTGTCATTGAGGTTGCCTAATCTAAAAGTAGACAATGCAAGTTTATGTGTGCCAAATTCTTTGTGGAGGCTAATAAGCCAAGGACATCCTTGGTTTAGCATATTGATTCTAAAGTTGACCTAATGGATTTAAGGTTATCAAGAGATTTAAAGGTGAGAGAATAGCGACTGTTTCAACAATTGAATGCCCTGAAATAGGAGACTTGCCAAGAGCAACCACCAAATTGCAAAAGGGTTCATGCCAAGCACGATTCCAGTTTTATCAATTGGGCAGATAGCAATCTGAGAGTCAATGAGGCCTTATCATTAACTTTCACAGGTCACCTCTCTTGGTCGGCTATCAAACGACTGATCAGTGTGTAGGCAAAAGACAGGATTTGACAAAGCTCTCACATTTTAATTGCTGAATTACCATTTTGCTGAAAACGGTCATATCTAGAGATTCATCATAATAAAAAATGACACATATAGACAGTCCCTATGAAAATGACCCATTGATGTTATTGTTTCTCTACAGACTCTACTTTGTGCTGAAAAAGAAGGCTGCCATAATGTCGGTGACTGTCAGTCCTTGTGACCTGCCCATTGAATGGAGCCTGGCCGCCCGCAGCCTTAAAGATAAACCCCTCAAGAGTCTGGAGTGTGAGTTAGAATGGACTACTGTTTTAGCGAACAGCTACTAGCTGTAAAGCGTCTTTTTTAAAAGGGTTAGTCTCACAGAGTCAGCCTTTACATACGTAAAGTCTGCGACACAGCGCTGGCTAACTGCGTCAGTATCCGCCTACTTGACAAGTGAGGTATTTTGATTGACATGCTCGACGACCAACTATGTAACTCAATACCCAAGTGGGAAGTTGAGGAAAATTTAACAATAGGACTCTGGCTGTTTACAGGTATTGTTAATCTGTCAAATGTGTTGGCTACGGTTACTGATTAAAATAAATGTTTAATTTTAAATTAGTTAATAAAGCACTGCGCTATCGTTGCACCAAAAATTACAGAAACTATACAGCCAATGGATATCGACGGTATTACTTCCTGAAAGTCCGAAAGAGAGGGCTGTGTCGAGCTTACAGGGGTATATGAATAAGACGTTCATCATAGAGTTGCCTATGTGACGTAGTGCTAATGAATGGGAGAGGCTGAGATAGGGTTAGATATGTGACAACAAAAGAAAATGAATTTAATTCCTTTTTCCAATTTCATAGTCTACTATAAATATATTCTAATATATTAAAAATCTATATACATATATATTTGTATTCACACTTCTCATTAATTGTACATATTGTCTAAATTCATATTTATGGAATAGACACTTTTTCTTATTCAATTCCAATGTTTTATTTCTTAGTTTGTTAAGTTTGGAAAAGACAGACATAAATGCCATTCACTATGCTGGTTTATTTGGGACAGAAATATAACTAGTCTAGTAATGAATGTGATCACATATTCTTGCACACACACACACACACACAAACACTATACTAGTAATCCTTCATAATTGTGTCAAAACCTCAAAATCTAATAAAGCATGAATAGTTAATAAAAACGTCCAAAGTCCAACCTCCAACTAGCAAAGCAACAAAATGGGTTAAAATGTAGTCAGGGTGAGACACATTCCAAACAAATCATATTATTAAAAAGCCCTTGGTTTCTAAATTACAGGGTTCATTGCAAAACTTGGATTCCCTTGTAAGAGGACAGGGTGTGATAGTAAAATAACATTATGAACTTAAAAATTAACACATAAATCATCCATTATACTGAGCTCACGGCGAGCGCCTAAATGGAGGCCTGAATTATTCACTTTGATTAGGTAACATTTGGTCTCAACTAACAAGATTTCTCAGCTTGAGCAGTGATAAAATAACAATTTAAAAAATAATACATAATGGTTACGGTTGTCATTTTCAAGTGAGAAAAAAAGAAGTGGAAAGATGGCACACTTTTACATTTCAGTATGCATGTATAAATAGCACAATAAAGAAGCTTTCTTTAATACTTTCTAAAAATAGTTGATCGACTGTTTGGATTATATGTGTGATACCTTGATTGACCCTTGAGGTAACTATTTTGGGAGTGTTATCTACTTTCATATTCTTCATGTATTACAAGTAAGACCTTTGAACAGAGTACATTTATGACCTCTCTCTTATGTGTAAATGTAGGAATTATGTCTCTTAGTGCAGAACAATACATGGAACTATAGGAAGCAGACGTTTTCACGCTGATAGTCAAACATGATATATGCCATACGTATGTTTCATATGCATGTGCATGCATGGTGTCTGGTCTGATGATTCTGTAAGCCATATACACCCTCTTTGTTTCACAAAGCCACGTTGTTTCACACTGCGTTTCAGCATGGGGCAGCGCTGCAGAGCGATATTGGTTTGATTTGAGCTCAAAGTTAGCAAGCCTTCTCCAGAATAACTAACCCTGCCTTTAACTATCTTTCCATACAGGGAGTGCCAAGAAGAGCATGCCAGAGGTTTGGTGGCATGGCCATGGGTCTGAGCAGACAATACACAGTTACAAAGGCAATGCCATGGACACCTACATGGGTCCTTCCTATGCCTCTGCATCCATTTACATCCTTAAGCTGCATTCGAAAGACCAGGACACGAGCGCCACGGTTTATCTCCACGAGGGCCCTGGATCCTCGGGGGCCTTCCCTGTCCTCCCGCCCGACCCTCGGCTTCACACCCTAGGTGTAGGGATGACTAGTGTCACCCTCAGCTGGGTCCACAGCCCCTCTTTGGCCAAGCACACACAGGAACGCTACGACTACTGCGTCCTCGCCAACACCAAACGCAACTACTCCAGCCTCTGCGCTGCCCGAGCAGATGGCAACAGGGAGCGGGACAAAGACAGAAAACGACAAAAGAAAAGGAAACAGAAAAAGAGGAAAGAGGCCGCGTGGCCGATGCTGAGAGGATGGTGGTGGGGCCAGCGGGGGCCGCGGAAACCTCCCGCCACCCTGGCTCCCCCTGCCGACGACCCTCGGTGTGTCTGCAGGGGAGCGGAGAACATCTGCACCATCTCCGAGCTCATGCCCGACATCCAGTACTACTTCGACGTCTTCGTGATCGACCGGATGAATGGGACGAGCGCGGCCTATGTGGGGACTTCCGCTCGCACACACGAGGAGGTCAGGCCGGGTGTCGTGCCTCTCAGGGAGGGGGAACTGCGGTGGGTGAACTTCCGCAACGGCGGAAACGGCGACTCTACCTCGGAGCAGCTCTTCAGCTTCCGTCCTCGGGGCCCGCAGCCAAGCGGCCTCCTAACCTTGCAGAGCTGTGGCGGGGGTCAAGAAATCATGGTCACCGTCTCCAGCAAAGGTCGGGTCCTGACGTCTCAAGCGGTGGGGGAAGACCTAGCCCAGATTTGGCTCCAGGGGAGCCCGTCTTACCTCATCCACCTGGAGAGACAGGGCCCCGCTAAGGCATCGGCTTCAGCCATGGACCTAGCAGAGGCCTTGAGGGCCTCCATCAAGATTCAAACGTCCTCTGCCTATCACCACCGCATGGCCCCAGCTATGCCCTCCACCCTGCAAGTCAAGTCCTTCAACCGGCTGCGGAGCTGCAACGCCGTCACCCTGGCCTGGATGGGGACCGAGGAGAGGAGCCTGTACTGTGTGTACAGCCGGAGGCTGGGCAGGAGCGAGGGGAAAGCCACAGGTGCCTACTCCGCCCCGACAGCACCCTGCCTGGGACCCGAGTCGCGCTCCAACACTGAGAGAGTCCTCTGCAAGTACTACCAGGAGTTGAACCCCCGCAAGGCTGTCACCACAGCTGTGATCAGTGGCCTGGACCCGGGGGCGGCCTACGTGTTTGATGTCTACCTGATGAGGCGCTGGGGGATCCCCATCAAGTATGCCAGCAAGACGGTCAGAACCAGGCGGGAATGCTGAGGTGCTGCCCCCTACTGGACATGATTGGACGTCAATAGTTGGCATGCTGTACCAGTCTAGGGAGAGAGCCGTGGACTGATAAATGATCAATGAAGACATTTAATGAATAACAGATTCATGATTGCCCATTAAGCCATGTGACTGTTGTGAAGAGACTATTCAGAAACTGTTAACAAGGAGACGTGTCCTTGAAAGGCCTTGGTTGTATTCAAACTCTACAACCGCTATCTATACAGGTTGTTAAAGGAAAGGACAAAAGGACACTCGCACCAGCATTTACATATATCTTGTACATGTTTGCCATTTTCCTTTTCCAATATTGTTGTTCATGATAATGATGTGCCAGTTGTCCAAGTGCTTATTGTGTATACAAAGTACAAAAGACATATGCAGGTTTTTGATGACAGAAAATAAATGTAAAAAAAAACAAAAAAACAACAACAGACTGTGCCAAATATGCAACAGAAACAGATGGGGCTATAATTGGATAAACATTGGAGAGAGGGCGTCAACAGTGTATCTTTAGGGCCACATATTGTACAGGCTTATAAACACAGATGGATGCCATCTACAGATGCTTAGCTCAAAGTCAGTGTGTATCCTTGTGCTCTGCTTTCGCATGAAGCAGTGAAAATGATTTAGTGACTTGCCTTGTTGTCTTTGGTGTATTCTTGTGCTGCTTCAAAATCACCAATAAACACCATGTATCAACAAATCAGTGGCTTGCATATTTGAAGTGGCTATAACTGTTGCTGCATACAGTTATACTTCAAACAGTGCAAAATCGTTGTCAATTTTATAACTACATAAACACAGTAGTTAAACAGCTAAACACGTTCGTGGCATTCATTCTAAAATTAATATATTATGAATATTAATATTCTTCAGAAAGCTCTTAGCAATGGGTTTCTTGCTGCATCTCGACCTGTCAAACTGCAGCTCAAAGTTGTATCTTTTGCAGCCAATTTACATAGGGGTACAGATTTTGGAAGCATTGATATTGCCTTAAACTGTACCCCCTTTCAAATGCTGTTATTATTAACAATTGATTCAAATGCAATTTTGTATACATTCTATAGTTCAGTTAATGCTAGCAGAATAATTTGGAGGTATTTCACACATTGTTTAACACTTTGCACTTTATATTAAGACAGATTTGGCAGCATTTATATTGCCTAAAACTGTCTTTCCTATCAAATGCTATTATTCTTATCAATGTATTGTAAAGCAATTTTGTATACATTCTAGGGTACATTTTATGCTAGCAGAATTATTTGGAAGTCAGTGATACATTGTTTAACACATTGCAGCCAAGTTACATAGGGGAACAGATTTCAGCAACAGTTTCAAGCAATATCAGCCTGAAACTCCCCCCTTTCAAATGCTGTTACTTTAATCATTTTTTTTTAATTATATATTGGAGACATTGTAGGCATCCGTATATGCTAGCAGAATAATTTGGAAGTCTTTAATACATTGTTTAACACTTTGCAGCCAAGTTACATAGCAGCATTGATATTGACTAAAACTGTATTTCTTTTTAAATGGTATTATTATTTTCAGTTTATTCTAATGCAATTTTGTATACATTCTAGGGTTCATTTTTTGCTAGCAGAATGATTTGGAAAACAGTAATACATTGATTAACACTTTGTTGTCTAGTTACATAGAGGGACAGTTTTCAGCAGGATTGGTATTGCTTGAAACTCTCCCCCCTTTCAAATGCTCTTACTTTAATTAATCTAGGTCCCTGGTTCAACCCTGGGTTTTGGCAAACAAGCTCGCAAAGTGTGTTTTACAGTATATCAATGCCTTCATACCTTTACGAAAACAAATATTGCCTCCGTGAGAGATAACATCAAGAATACATATCAAGCATGCCAAAATAGCTCAGTTGTGAGCGCATTAGGCTGAAGATCTAAAGGTCCCTGGTTCAACACTGGTTTTGGCTAGCTTGCAAAATGTGTTTTGTACCTTTGTACATTTACCCAAACAAATATTGCCTCCGTGAGAAATGACATCAACAAAGCGTGTGAAACATGCTGAAATAGCTTAGTGGGGAGAGCATTAGTGGTTCAACCCTGGGTTTTGGCAAATTTGATTGCCATGTGTGTTTTATGTCAATACATTTATGCAAACAAATATTGCCTCCGTGAGAGAAAACATCCAGAAAACCTAAAAAACATGTTGAAATAGCTCATTTGGGAGAGCATTAGACTGAAGATATAAAGGTACCTAGTACCCATAATGCCATTCCTGCCTCCAGAAAAGTTTTACCCCCCGCGCTCTCCTAAGCCCAAAGTGACCCATAATGCTATTCCTACCGGCCAGAAAGTGAAAAGTTTTAGCCCACGCGCTTTCCTATGCCCAAAGTGACCCATAATGCCATTCCTACCGGTTGGAAAGTTTTACCTCACGCACTGTCCTAAGACCAAAGTAACCCATAGTGCAATTCCTGCTTGCCAAAAAGTTTTACTCCACGCGCTCTCCTAAGCCCAAAGTGACCCATAATGCCATTCCTGCCTGCTGGAGAGTGGAAAGTTTTAGCCCACGCGCTCTCCTAATCCTAAAGTGACCCATACTGATATTTCAGCCAGCCGGAAATTAAGAAGTTTTACCATACGCGCTCTTCTAAGCCCAAAGTGAGGACACCCACACCTAGATTTATAATAATATACCTTGTATTAACAAAATGCAATGATTAATCCAAAGTTACAAGTTGTCACGGCCGTGGTCTGAAACACAACCTCACAGCAATGCAAAGCACGTGAGACTGCAGA
>JAODOY010084040.1:0-14688 GCA_025399855.1 Forbesichthys papilliferus
CAACTACAGGAAACGTTTGGTTGAGGTTATTGCTGCCAAAGGAGGGTCAACCAGTTATTAAGTCCAAAGGTTCACATGCGTTGTCCTCCCTGCACTGTGAATGTTATGTTCAATTAAACCATGGCAACATCTAATGTTTGTAGTATTATTTTCAGCAGACTGTGTTTTTCTCACACACACACATGCATGTTGTCAGTTTGCTAGTTATTCACATTTAACTTGAAATTTACATGAAATCTAACTGACAACATATACACAAAGAATATAAATACAATTAACTAATTCAAATGGTTGGAATTATCATGCCTAATGGCTAATTTAAGTTGTCTGCTTCAAAAATGAGGATTAATTTGCACATGCCATTAAGTTTTAATTAGAAACATTACATGTAAACAAGTGTCAGTAAAAACTGGATTATTTTATTGTGAATGAAGAGTTTATTTTTTATCACCACTGAGCAGGGAACAAGGCACATTTGAATAATTGTCTTTGGGGAGGGCATGAATTTTATGAAGAATTCTGCTTTTAGAGCATTAATTATGGACTGTTTTGTGTAGGACATCTCACTGAGCAATTTAATCTATATTAAAACTTTCTGAGTGATTTAGAAAAAAGCTATTGAAATTTGAAATTTTCTAAAAAAAATGTAAAACTTAATTTCTAATAATCATGGACTGTGTTTTGTTAAGGGAATCTCACTGAGCTAAATAACGTTTGTTTGAACTTTCTGACACATTCAGAAAAAAAATTATTGAAAATAGAAAATAGAAAAAAAAAACGTTTAACCCACCAATACTGTAATCCTACTTTCAAAATAACATAATTATCTATAAAAAGCAGAACATTTCCATTTCTTTCTGAACAGTTAAACATCTGTTTTAGGTTGATAGGTGATGTAGTCAGTCTTAAATACGATGAATATGTACTTTGTCGACGCTCCCTTACTTGCGCTGGTTATGTGAAGACAGACCACAAAGTTGCGGTGCATCTGAATGTCTGAATATTAAACGTAAAACTGCCTTTACCACGGTGTCTTACCCCAGGATCGGGGAGGCCAACACACTATTGTGAAGGCTTGTATGTACGAGGCCTGTATGTGACCGAGCCAACACACTATTGTGAAGTATGTACGAGGCCTGTATGTGACCGAGCCAACACACTATTGTGAAGGCTTGTATGTATTAGGCCGGTATGTGACAGCGCCTGTTTGCGTCATGCCACTGGTCCCAAATAATGTAAATCCGCCTTTTCTGGGTGGAGCGGGATGGAGGGGGACAGAACATGTCGAGGCCCCATTAAAGTGGCCACGCTCTGCCTCACTGACCCCCCCCCCCCCCATTGTACTGCACATTAGGGCTGATCCATCGACTGGCCGGCGACAACGCTATGGGGTGGCTTTTGATCGCCGTGGCAACGTGTGCGCTAGCAGCATCCCACTTTGTCAAAGGTAAGTGCTGAAACAAGCACGAGGTCTGCAGTATTGTTAGGGCGATGGCTTCTGCCACACAGAGTGGTTTAGCAATGTGACTGAAATGGAACATTAAACTCATTGTACACTAATGCAGTTGCCAAATGCTAATGAGCGTTCAGCTGGTATCGGGTAAAACGCGCTCATGCGTTCCCTGAGATGTGAAGAAGTGGTTCCTCAGGCCACCTGAGAATAAAACATTTGGAAGTTCGTTGTTCTCCTAGGCGACGAGTGGTGGTGGCAGTATGAAGAGGGAATACGACACTACAGACAAGAGGCTCTCGTCAAGGTATGATAACAGTTTACAGCATGTAGTAAACATGTATTTATTGTATGCCCCCGATAAGCTCAATTTAACCTACTGCTGTGTTCATTATAAAACACAAATGTTTTCACCACTATTGATTTAACTAATGATTTCTTTCCACCAACGTCATACGGCTAGGCACGACAAGTTGTAAAATGTCAAGCAATAAATGGCATAATGGAAAGTCATTTGGTCCTGTATTGAACACTGTTAGCTAAGATGTAACTGTGAATGTAACACCAGCCAACACCAACCATATAGTTCTATGACACCAATGCTATTGGTGCTATTGAATAGGCATTTGCAGCATAAGCTAAAATTGCACAAAAAAAACAAAACATTAAGCATGTCCAGGGAGAGACAATGACATTGTGGGAACACACTAGAGCATGGATGCCTGTTCTGTCCTTAAAGGATTAAAGAGATAATTTACCTTTCTTATTGAGGGGTTATAGAAGGCATTCTTGCTTAGAAAATAACAGCTTTATGATTTGCTAGAGATCTTTACCTTTTCTTTTGCGACCATTGGATTTATCATACTGTAAGTGTCAAGTACATCTCAAATGAAGTAGTCCTGTTCATAGCAGTGCTCCTGCTCGTAACTAATTTGATTTGGAACTCGTAACTAAGTGTGTATTCTCTCTCTGTTACACCCTTATTTTCTTCCATTAGGAGTTCCCTGAGAAAACTAGGCCAGTGAATTTCAAACATAATTCTCTGTTCCAGTGCCCAGACATGAGTCCTTCACCCTCTGTGCCCTCTTCAGGTCAGATAGGCCTATATCCCCTATGTAATATTGTCCGAAAGGCACCAGAATCCATTGATTTTGTCTTCTCTTTGACCTTGTCGTCTGCAGTTGAGATGGTGAAAGCAGCAGATATCAAAGTTATTGCTGCTTTGGGGGATTCTGTGACTGTAAGTGTCTCCTATTATTCTCATATAGATTTCCAACTGTAGGTTTACAGTAGCAAGACTGATTAGTGGCGAGCATATTGGACACATCATGTGTTCTGGAGAAGTTTGCTGTAACATTTGACCTTTGTATGAATAACAGCTAGACTATGTTTAAAAAGGTATAGTAAGTCATTCTCGAGAACGCTTGCTACATTCAAACCCCTCAAAACAAAAACACCTCTCTTCAATGCCATAGGCTCTCTCAGATGCTCTGCCCACACTCATTGGAAATGCATTGCAAAGGCTAGGGTGTTGTTGCTGTAAGCCGTGTTGTTTGCCAACACTTTGCTTGTTTTCCTATTTATGTGTAGAAGTATTATTATTTTTTTGCACAGATAAAGGTAAGCTAGCAAAATGCGAGAAGACCTTTTTAATAAGTCGCAAACACCAACAGCTCATGAGTTTCAGGGATTGGTTTGTAGTTTGCCAAGATTTAGGTATAATCAGCCGTTTTTGGCTGCCTGGTGCAATATTTAAGAATATTTTGTCCTGTATCTTTCAGACGGCCATTGGTGCCAATGCCTCCAATGTCCTGGGGATTCCTGTTGAGTTTCGTCACGTGTCCTGGAGGTGAGAAAAGCCCTGTGTATAAAATCACATTTCGTACAGTCTCTCCTAACTGAAGATGTACTGGCCATTCTAGCTGGTATGCCCTAGCCTGACTCCGCCTGAGTATTGCTCTCAGCTCAATTGTTTTTACAGAGATTACAGTCTGGAAATCCTGTTCGCATTGGTGTTTTCACAGCCACCCTGCGGGCGGACCAATCAGGGTGGGTTAGTGCGATGACGTTAAAGTCAAAAGTGTTGGCAAATGTTGTGTTGGCTCAACGCCGTCCAATAGTTTCTAAAATTCAGGCAAGTAGGAAGCAACGTCCCAGTAAAGCGTGGCCAGACCCTATGCACAAAGTGAATATTATGTCTGGTTACACCAGGCCAGAGCCATGGAAAGAGAGTTACGCCAACGGAAGCTCGACATTTTTAGCAGTCACACGGTTCATGGAGAAGCAAAACCTATGGCAAGAAAGTTCCAGGAAGTGCTTGGTGGGCAATTTGAATATATATACAGAAATATAACTAAATGTTTTGGCAATTCGTAGTCAATAAATGCACCGTTTTACATTTAAAATGTATTTTATAGGATACTTTTCATATGTATGCTAACTTCCGGAAACTATTTTGAGGCTCAACTATCCGTTATTGCTATTGGAGTGAACGGAGAGACTTTTTCTTTACACGGCTCTGCACCAGTCTATGTGTGTGCCCGTCTCACACCACCCTAGCGGATATCCTGCATATAAACTGTGCGCTTGCTAACTTATTATTTCCCACTAACTGTTAAGGCTATTGTACAGGGTACATGGGAACCAAGATACAGCCAGAGAAAGAGATAACTACTCTCTATACAGGGTTATCCATATTATTCTGAGAGCATTTGTGTTGTTAAAGCTTGACAAAGCTATTGTTTTGTCATTGTAAAAATGTACTGTATGATGCCAATAATCATATTCTCATTCATGGTACTGCAGCATTGGGGGCTACGGGTCATTTGAAGATGTAATTACTCTGGCAAGTAAGGGCCTCCTGAAAATCTGTGAATAAAACAATGTTATTTTCTATTTTTTATATATATATATATATATATATATATATATAAATATGTAAAGAAAATGTGAAGTTTGTGGTCTTGTTTTTCTCTTCCAACTGTGTGAGCCAGATATCATCAAGTTGTTCAACCCCAGATTGATTGGTGCAGCGCCTAGCAACACGGTTCATGGAACTCCTGCACCTCTCTTTGAAACAGGCTTTAACTTTGCAGTTACTGGCCACAACACCTTGTAAGCGTTTCCACTGTAGCATGTACAGTAGAACAACTATGAGCTGTTGGATCCACTAAATTTGGGTCAAATATGTTTATTTTTTTATTTTTTTATTATTGTTTGAGATTGCCTTTTTATTTAACAAAATCTTATACAAGTTTAAACTGAAATAGTGACTTGTGTTTACAGTACAACCTCTATCAATTTGATAGAGGTTGTTCAGCATCAAATAATGTGAATATGTACATTGTATCTATAGTAATCTCCCTGGCCAGACGAGACATTTGATTGACACCATGAGAGACCATGAGGTACTTTAAGTTTCCATTACATGTACTGTAATAAAATGTGTGTGTGTCTAAATATCTCAGGGAAATATTCAATTCTCAACCTTCTTTTCTAAGGGTTTGAAGTTTGAGGAGGACTGGAAGCTGTTGACTGTTCTCATAGGCATGAATGACATCTGTGATTACTGCAAGGATAAGGTAGGCGTTTCTCTCTGTGAATAATGGACTCCTTTAATTCAAACCTTTTTTCAACCTATCAAAAACTGACTTAAAATGTCCTATACATATGTTGGACAAAATCAAGTTTCCATTTTCATCCTAGGCTTTGTTTTCAGTCGACAATTTTATTCACTACATGACAGTCTCCCTGGAAATGCTAATGACTGAGGTAAAACAATGTCTGCCTGTTTTCATTAGATTAAATACAAATACAAAATGTATTTGTAAATATAAATGAGTTTTGTTGCTAATATGTATATTTGTATGTTTGTAGCTATTCGTTGTTGCAACATACAAGATACAAATGTTCTTATGAGTCATGCTGAATGAATGCACACATCTCCATTGGGTGTTGTAGGTTCCACGTATGATCGTTAATGTCGTTCAGATTCTGCCCATGGAGACGCTACGAGAGGTGCAGAAACCAACACCAGGCTGCCTGCTACAGAGGTAGGAAATTAAAAACTCACCGGGCAGTTGGTGGGCTACATTGGTACGGGTTGTGGCTAATGAGCTTCTTTATATCTGCAGTGCACAAATATAGTCACACGCCAAATTGTCCAATATTTTATTGTACAAAACATATAGTATAGTCCTTAAATGCAAAGCAACACATTCTGTAGTCCATTAATACAAAATTACATACTGTATAGGCATTTATTATGGTATTAATACAAAATCACATAGTCCATTAATACAAAACAACAAAATAACATCTCAAACACTGGGGTTTCTCAGGGTGTTCACTGCCCTAGACTTACAAGCAAAGTGACACAAACAGCCACATAGCTTTGGACTCTGGCCAACGCTGCCATTGCTAATGGCAAGGCTGGAGCTAGCTTTGATCAAGCATGAGTGCACTGATATATTGCCTGTTATGCATTGTTCCCAGTTTGAGATAGAGGAGAAAAAAAAACTAAAAAACATATATACATGCATATGATCAGGAGGTTTCAATACATCTATATTGTTGCATTAAACTATTACATTTATATATATATATATAACAATGTTTTTAGCCTAATAGTAACTTGTATTGTGATTTCTTTTATGACATCTGATCACCACAACTACGGTATATGCAACACAGAGGTTAAAGTTAATTGAACCAAATGTCTTTTGGGTCTTTGTCTTTTATTTGTCCCCCTCTAGATCTTTCTGCTCATGCCTGATAAAGCCAGTAGCCAGCTCCCCTGAACTACGGGAACTAGTGGAGGTCAATTTAGAATTCCAGGTAACTCTGGCATCGCTTAGCCATTTCCAGCGGTGTAAACATATGTTCAGAAGTACAGTGTAATGAATATACAGCAGGGTACAAATGATTTGCCCGTGACGGTAATATTCTTGAAGTCCGTGTTCATTTTGACAGTTGACGCGACCTCCTTTGACAGAAACGCCTGGAGCAGCTGCTCTACAGCGACCGTTTCTTTAGGCAGGACTTTGCCGTTGTCCTCCAGCCCTTTCTGAAGCATGCCGCCCCGCCCCGTCTCCCGGTAATTTGTCCAGGCAACGACATTCATTCCGTTTCATTAGATAATTGAACTGTCCTGCTATTGACTCATCGACGGACCAACTCACTGGTGGCTTTTGGCTTTGACGATATGGAATTTGGAACCGCTCCATATACTGCAACTAAATGTATTTAACTGCATTAGAAAATGAACATGGGTCTGTGCCTGTCTCTTTGGGTAGGATGGGAAGATCGACATGACTTTCTTTACCCACGACTGCTTTCATTTCACCATGAAGGGGCACGAGGAGCTGGCCAAGGGACTCTGGAACAACATGGTGAGTCTCTTGGGTTAACTTGTTTATGAGGTCAAAGGTCAGCTCTATGCATCGATTTGTTTTTTTTTAAGGCTTTTCCTGGTCCACTGTTTGCCACACCAAAACGATGATTTGACAGGCTTGTAATCGGATGCTTTTCAAAAAATATATTGTTTAAATACAGCATAATAACATACAGTATATACAGATCTAGAAAAACATCATATATCACTGCACATTTAGACAAATAATAGTTTAAATATACTGGTAAAATAACAAATCTAACAAATAAAATAATTATATTATAAAAAACATATTACATTTACATAAAAATAACAATGTATAAATAGTAAAGCCAGGTATCTTAATCTTTTCCAGAGCTGTATACATTAAAGGTCATTACAAGCTATTTCAAGCTAAATGTAAACTAATACACTTTTTGTCGAATTCAACAAATATCTCCTAATTTCTTTCCCGTTCTCTGTGTGTGTTGAAAATATAATCTGGTTCTTCTACACACACAAAATAGGAACATAAACAAAGTGGTGAACACCGCTAATATAAACAAAGCCACAGCACTACGCTTTGCTTCACAGTGCATTTCAACGTGTGGGGCGTCGCTGTGGAGGACCGCGGAGCGATACTGTTTTGATTTGAGCTCAAAGTTGGCAAGAATGACGACCCTGCCTTTAAGCGTAATAACAGTTTGGTGTGAATCAGCACTTACTCATGTCTTGCTCAGTTTCAGCCTGAAGGAGGGAAGGTTATGGTGGGAAGTTTCTCTGATCCAATTGATCTCATCTGCCCATCTTCGGTAATACCATTTCAAATATTTTTCTGACTACTGTTCTGACTATCAAGTATTTTAATCGAATAAAAACAAATGTACAAAATTAAAATCGTCAAATCCAAATGCTCTAAATGTATCTGCTTCATATTCAGCATACAGTAGATCAGAGACGGAAAAATGCTAGTCTGTACCCTAGTGATTAACTGATAATATCGCTACAATACCGGCTCGTCCTGGTGGCCATTTCCTAAATCCCCCATGTGCCATTGGTCGCTCATTGTGTTTCCCGTTTGCTGTTTCCCGTTTGCAGGTCTATCCATATATCTTCACCAGACCTAGTGCAGCTAAGAAAGGCCAGCCTCCTGCTCACCGGGATCCCAAATCTGGAGCTCCACGACAGGCGGGGGTCCTTTGCTTTGTTCTGTATCTTTGTACTTTTGCTAGTATTATTCAAGCATGCCATGTAGCATCTGTGCACACTGTGGCTAAGTAACCCAGTAGGACAATAGGGCAGGCTTTTTTTTATTCAATGGGCTCCGAATGGCATCAGTCTGGACAAATTTCCACACTTCAGCAAAACGTGTATTTCCTGTACTTATTAAAGAGTGAGTGAGATTTCCCTATCATGCATTGATTTTCCCAGCTGGCCCATAGATTTGAACAAGCAACTTTCTTCTCTAGTTCTCGCTTTCCGCTGCCTGTTCCTTTGCTGCCTGTATAACAAGTAATTTTTCCCTATAAGCACCAGAGAAGGCGTTGCTAAGCTTTACAGATAGATACCCGCTATCACACAAGGGCCAACACTAAAGCTGGCAAACACAGTGGATGCTATTGATGTGAAAAGCAAAATATGCTACTGTACATGAGAGGTCTTCAACAGGGGGTCGGGGACCCCTAGGGGTACTGCAGGGGGTCCTCCAAGTTACTTGATCCCCAATCATAGCATAAATACAAGCTATGCCATAAATATATACATCTGTCAATTATTTGAATGGCTTACGTTTATACATGGCACTCTAGGTCGTCGATCTACACATTATTGTTGGCCCGGCAACAAACTATTTTATACCATTTGTGCTGTGTTTCTAACAGCCAAGGGGTCCTTGACCTGAAAACCGCTGAAGGCCTCTGGGCTATATAGTTCCCCTTGGAATCTATAGTCATGGGTATTGTATCCTCATCTATACTGTGCATAGCATTCTTTGAAAGGAACTACTAACTCATAATAATCCTAGTTTCCATTATACAAAGCATGTGTTTGAACTGTAACTGACAACAAAACAGCAATGCAGGTACAAGAAGTACTTAGCCCATCTAATGTTACTTGGTTAACTGATTTGATGAGAACAATATAAAACGCATGCACTCAGCATATGTCATTTGTAAAGAGTACAGGAGAAAGGCTTCTAAAAACCTCTTTTACTATTAGCATCCATGTGTGTAAAATAGCCTATATTTAGGAATCACCATATCGTTCATTTTAGGGTCATTTTCTTAGGGCTGTTTCACGGTGTAAAACCAATGAAAGCTAAACCACAATACACAATTGAACACAACATGAATGAACATGCATTCAAAGAATAGGTTCAATGTTCTGGCAAATAAAGTACATTTGAAAAATGGCAAATGTTGAAGCCATTTTTATTTCATAATATCTACCGATGTGCGTATTATGTATTTGGTACATGATATTCCAAAGGAGGCAGTTGTAGTGCCTGTAGTACTGTGAAATCCCTTGATTATGTGCTGAATTTTAATCTGTACAGGTCTATCATGAGGTCACTGCATAATAAATGTGTTATTTAAATGAAAGAGAGTCCTCTTCATGTGCAAACATGGTTGAGCCACCACACAATGCATGCCTACCTCTGACGTAGATAGGCCTCTTTTGTTTATATGAAACCATTATGAAGATCTTTGCGTTCACAAAGGAGTGTGCAATTGGACATATCCAACTTTCACAGCAAACACCATAGGGTTTGCTCTAAGGCTGGACAGCAAACACAGTCAAAGAGGCGTTTCACCAGCTGTCATTTTCATTGAGCACATAGTAACAAAAGAGATCATTACAGGGAGGGGAAATCTTTGTTTAACTCCACTATACTGTTATGAGAACACTGAGGGATATTGGATTGTACACTCAGAACGGTTGTTTTCAAAAAGTGTATTGTATTATATGTATCTATTTAATTATTAGAAATAATTAATATACAATTACTTTGCATTGAAACGGTAATTAGTACTACTGATCATCATACAAGTCCTGATGCTCAATTCTATTCCAGTACACAATACAGATTATATAATTTGATTTCTTAAAAAGATAGAGGGTAAAGGCTTAATGTTCACCCAGCAAAACATTTGAGCTGTATTGAAGGCTTAAAATGGAATAATGTCCATTCATTTTGTCCCTATTCACGCCAGCTGGGTGCCTACCTTGTGTTGCAGTGATTGCAGTTCATTTAAAACTGTCACCTAGCAACACATTCAGGTAGTCAGACATGATACAAGTGTTTCCCTAAATAAACATGAGCAAACGTGTGTGTGTGTGTGTGTGTCAGCAGCACATTCTACTACAATACCATGATATTCATTTATAATGCGATGGTAAAAATCCAATATAAGAAAGACATATTTAAGTAACTAGTTTATATTTCTACGTCCCTTCCCTTATCTTATTCCCTTATATTATTTCTACCTTCCCATTAAGGTAACCACGGTCACATGCAAAACTATGGAAAGCAGCACCAAATACAGTTAATTGATACGACCGCACATATTCTGATATCTCTAAACTGCAACACAGCCTGTTGGATTACTGTGCTTCTTGCTGGCTATAAAAACTAACTAAAATAACGCAGCCATGCATATAACCAGGTATTAGATATCCCTCAACGCCAATTTACAGTAATAGCGTTACATTTTATACAGTTGCTTTCAAAGACCTCATAACCATTTGGTTAACCTCACAAAAGAGATACAACCTTCAACACAATCATGACAGCAGGGAAAATCAGTGTTGTATACCAGCACTGCCAAATACTCATAGCTATAACCAAAACAACAAAACCGGTTATTTCCCCCTGGAATGGTAGGGCAAATTAACCTATGGTTCGGGTCAGGGTGAAGTCGTTCTAAAGGTTTGCAGGTCCAATCCTTGGTCCCTGATGTAGCCTAAGGAACTTTTAGAAAGATGCCTTATTCATGAGTTTACCTGCTCCTATTGTAATTACCAAGTCCAAAGCATTTGCGTGTTTGTAACATACTAATGAACGTGCAATGTGTAACGTACTTGGCAAAAATCAATATGATTCTGATTATAATAATGCTGTTTATTTTGCAAACCTGTACGTTGGTTAAAACCAACAAGGTGGTAATATATCGGGTGATTACGTCACTTCCTCTGCATATCGTCTATAATAGCAGGACTGTTGCAGTGAGGCGTTCATGTTAAACCAGATGACCGTCGCTGCAGAGGTTGCTGAAGAAATAGGTCTATAGAAATAACGAAACACGATTAAGTTCTGTTCAGGATGTATCCTTGACCCACGTAATTCGTTCAAAGGGGAAATATACCTTCTGAGAGAAATTGCACATTTATTGTAATAGTTAATGTTCATAAGTTACGAAGATGATCGGGCGAGCGTTGTTGATTTTGACCGTAACATATAACTGCGGTAAGACATTTTCAAGTTACTTTAAATCGTTTTCAAATTATTCGTGAGAGGTGTACATCGTGCAATGTTTTCATTTTTGCTTCAGTACCAAGGACAGCGACTAGGCTATACTACTGTATCTTATTGGGTCCTTGCTGAAGATTTCGACACAAAACAGAAAGTAAATTAAATAAATGTACCAAAGTATGTGTCATTCTGTCAATGTATTTGATTTGCCGTTCATAGATAAATAGGCTCTTGTGACTGTGTCGCGTAGAACATCAGTCCACCCCCGGGGATATGACCTAATCAGGAACTTGACATGGAACATTCACGATACGTTTCTGTCTGTTTTTCTACGTTTTTTTCCAGTCTTATCATTGCCTGTGACTTCAAGTCACCTGAAAAATGAAGACGTCAAGGTACAAAACAATTATGTAATTGAACTATTATTATAATATTATTATAGAATACTATCAGAATGTAATTAATTTCACAAAGTGTATCAAAGTGTTATTTCATAGAAATAAAAAAGGCCAATGAAATATTGTATAACATGATATCATGTTAAAAATTGACTTTTGAACTCAATGGAGCAATGGATCATTTCTGAATCGCGGAGATAAAGTCATGACCTTAAATTTGTTGTAACCTATTTGTGGATCCAGTTCAAATGACGGTTTGGTTGAAATATATATTTTTCTGCCTCTCCCTCGCTCTCCCTGATGAAAGCTGTACACATTAGAGGATGTATAGAAAATATAATTTTAGAGGGACGAAGTGGAGATAACAACTGCAATCCTCGAGACACAACCATAATTATTTTTGTGAAATAAATACAGTATATCTTGAGCCTGACTTGAAACAAAATGATAATTCAAAGGACTCTTCATTTTAGTGCAGTCTACACTTTTCAGTGAGAGAATATTTATAACTATATAAATGTATTACAGTAGAAGTGGCTATATACAAAGGCACATGGTAAGCACATTATTATACAGCCAGTAATATTATTATACTCTAATCTGATAGACTGCTTGTCTAAAATGCCCCTCAATAAAGATGAAAACTGATCCAATACATGTTTTCTCTGTCTCTGAAGGTGATGAAGTGCATTGTGGAGGTGTTGGCAGATGTTCTTTCAAGGCCACACCCCCTGCCTGTCAATCAAGAGTGCCTGTCCTTACTTAGAACAGGTAAGCCCCGCCCATTCTGTTAAATACAACCTATGTTCCAGTAGGTTGAACTGTCCTCAGTGTTGCAGTCTAACGGTCCACCCAGCTCATTCTGTAATTGCCTGCCTTCTGTCATAGCCTGGCTTCAATACAGTCTTAGGGTTATGTATTAGAAGAGTAATGCACAATTTGTATTTTCACTAATTGAGCTTGAGAAATCGTGGACTATATCAATTAAAGTGAAAGACTTATAGGACAGTTTGTCAATTCATGGTGCTTTATGTATTTATTTGGACATACTGTATACAGATTTATTTTCACGTTGAAATCACTCAGGGTTGTGTTTAGGCTAAATTAAATAAAAAAATAGCAGCTATCCATTATGAATTGCTATGAAATGATCATAATTGTGTATACAGTATATAACCTAAAGATGTCTACACATATGCCATACAGTAAATTGCACTACAGATGTTCAACATCATGCCAGTGTTTGCTCTCATGTTGATTTATAAACACATGCTTCACACTGTGAAGTTAATGGACTGAAGCAATGAATGGCTGCTGCAGCCAGACAACATTTTGGGACGCCACGGGACTCAGTCACGACTATTGGGTTACATACCTATTGTATTACCTCCATGGTGCCCTTGTTGAGAGAAATCAATATAGCGTTACTCGCACAGGCGGCTATTGTTACCGCTCCGAGGCAGCGGTTAAGAAACTGTACGCTACCAACAGACCGGAAGTCGTTAGCGTTAAAGTAGGCGGAGGGAAACGGCTGAGAACCTTTGCTAACGCAACTGTACTTGACCCGCAGAGGGTAGATTTAGCTGATTACACAGCGCTCTGTGGGTCAGCAGAAACAGCAGTATTGTTTTAGGTGCTGTGTGGATGGGGGGGGGGGGGCAGATGATTAATTGTGGTCGTACTTAGAAAGCAGTGCGTATTTCCGGACAATTAACCCTGACGAGCAGCGAGAGATGAAGTGCTGAGTCCTCCGAACCGTCCGAGTCCACACACACACCTGCGTGTTCTGTTGGCCCCGCGGTCTGTTGTCACTGTGTGTGTGTGTGTGTGTGTGTGTGTGCATGTGTGTGTGTGTGTGTGTGTGCGTGTTCTGTTGGCCCCGCGGTCTGTTGTCACTATGTTTGTGTGTGTGTGTGTGTGTGCGTGTTCTGTTGGCCCCGCGGTCTGTTGTCACTGTGTGTGTGTGTGTGTGTGTGCGTGCATGTGTGTGTGTGTTTGTGTGCGTGTTATGTTGGCCTCGCAGTCTGCAGTTACTGCTTGTGTGTCTGTGTGTGTGTGTGTGTGTGTGTGTGTGTGTGTGTGTGTGTAGTTGGCCCCGCATTCTGCAGTCACTGCTCGGTGTGGTGTTTTTTTCTATTTGTGCGTGCGTGTGTTCATGTGTGTGTGTGTGTGTGTGTGTGTGTGTTCTGCAGATGACAGGCTTATTTCGATCCTCCGTCACCATAGTTTCCTCAAAGAGCTGCAGGAGGTTGTTGTTCAAGGTGAGCAGAACACATTCTAGACCCAAGTGTGACTTATTCAGTTCTACAGTATCAAATGCATGTGATAACCAGTGAGTTATATTCGGTTGAAGCTAAAACAGTTTCACTTTAATCCCAGGGTCCAATGAGAGAGCTCAGCTCAACGATGACATCACTGTTTCTAGTTCTGATCATGTGACTCAAACACCTGAAAATGCAGAAGATGCTGGTGAGCATATTTGTCTGCATGTGCATTTTAGTCAGCGCCTGTGTTCTGTTTGAGCGTCATTCTAGGAGTTATTACCAGACACTGCAGATTCTTACCCCTGGCAGAATCAGGCCACTAACAAACATGGCATCTCTACAGTATGTTTTATGAGACTGTTCTCCGTAGAACAATGGTTCTTCTGCACCATGGGAACATTGTTCCTGTCTTTTTCAACACAAAAGACAGATAGAAGATAGAAAGATAAACATGAGAAAATGATAGAAAAAGATAGAAACTACCTAATACAAATGTGTTTACTGTATTTTCACAATAGGCATAGTTGGGATTGGGATGTTTAATATTATCACTTTTTCTCAGTAACTAGTGTAACTAATTACTATTTACAAAACAATAATAATATTACTATTACTTATCCAAGTAATGCTGAATTACTGCGTTACAAGAAAAAGATATCTGGTCCTAGCAAACTTAGGGTAGGCTAATTGAACCAACCTGTCAATCATCTGGTTTGAGAGGCTGCAATGTTTTC
>JAODOY010084041.1:0-37463 GCA_025399855.1 Forbesichthys papilliferus
GAAGACTCTGGACAGACCTGGTAAGCCCAAACGGGTAGTGCGGGTGAACTGGGAACGTCTGGAGGAGGCCCTTGTCCATGAGATTTTCAACTCACACCTCCAGCAGTGCTTCTCTTGTAACCCTGTGGAGGTTGTAATCTTTTCAGATTACTAGTACAGCCAAGCATTTCACTACCGTTCTGAAAAGTAATTACATGCTTGTAAATGGCCCATTAATTGTGCTGCAAAATACTAAATTATGAACCAGTTTTTGTATTTTATACATATTAGATGTATTATTTACTGAAAAACTACTAAGTTTGTGCCTTATTGTGAAGTGTGAGAAAAGAATCAATATGCTGCAAATACAATACTTTGAACAAGAAGCCACAATACGCCAGGTTATACAGAATTTAATATTGAAAATAACAGCTGTGCTATAGTGAATACAGTACAGTTTATCTTCAGATAATAGGGTTGACAATCCTTCCCATGAAAATTATGTTATGTGTGTCTGACTCTGTCAAGATGACCATGAACGGACGGTTGAACTTCAAGACAGGAACATGCTGAAGGGACATAAGCATGATACCAACACCTGTAGCAGCTGTAGCAGTTGCTCCGGCTTCATCTACATCCAAAGTGGCCTTGTGCACAACCTGCACAGAATCACAATTGGTATGGTCATTTAAATGGGAAGGCTGGACAAAGAGAAGAAAATAATAAAGCTTCCATTCTTTACCTCTGAGACGGCTAGGGGTCCTGTTGATATTCCGCTCAAATTAGCAGATAAACCAAACATGTCTTGCATCCCCATCTCACTCAACACATCCTTAAGGGAATAAGATGCCTTGATGGAGAACTTAGGGACATGTATTTTGTATTTCCTAAAGAAGAAATATGGATACATCGGTTTTAGGATCTGTCATTCTACGGTATATGCCAGCAGCTGAAATACAGTATTCAGTGTGTTTGTGTCTGTCTAAATGTTAAAAACCTACAACTAAAACAGGCAGTAACTTTTTCCAATGAATATAGTTTAACAAACCTAGGCTTCATCCATTTAAACCACTTATTGACATGACTCTGGCAAATGGCCTCTTCTACCCCATCCAACTTCTTGTCGGGTAACACCAACAGCATGGAGGTGGAGGAGTTGAAAGACAGTTGGAGGACAGATGCATTTATCCCCTGATCACGGTAGACACGGAACATGTCTTCCTGATACATCATCTGTACTGGAACCTAGAGGATCACAAAATCAACCATAAAACAACTCTTAATGAATGAATGAATGAACACACAGTGCTAATAAAGTGTATTGACTGAGGCCATTGTATGTACTGTAAATGGTAATATCAAACCTGGTTCTGTTCATCTACATTGAACATTTCCTCATATGTGCGATTTGGGTTGAATGGTTTCTTCCACTGCCCTATAGGAGTGTCAACATTTGACAATATTACAGTATAATATGTATACGATCATGTAGATTGTGCAGAGTAGTCAGACATGTTACCTTTGAAGTATATGTAGCTGATGAGATACATGACTGTGGCTGGGTCCAGGTCTTCAACAAGCTTGTCTATCTTCCCCATGGTCTTGTCATCCACATACTTGTTGATGGTATTGGCACTTTCAGTGGTTTTGGTGAAGTCAACAGTAAAACCATCTGCTAGGTATGACTGCTTCAAGGTCTCCATGAACTGAGGCTCTGGTTTGAAGGTGTCATGCACAAACACTGCAGTTCCTGCACTGCGATCCTTATGAGGTGTCGTGAGGAAAGATTTGAAGGCACTGTCTACACTGGCCTGCGTCAGTGAGCTGTTGAATTGTAGCCCTCTGAAGATCTGTTGGTGGGTCTCTCCCCGAGCTCCCACGGACAAGGCAGCTAGAGCCGCACTTATGGAAAATGATGAGAAGAAGATGTTCTTGCCCTGTGAGTCTGGAACCGCTGCTAGCCTCTTGTAAAGGTCAAAGGCAAAATCTTGGTTGGCTGAGGTCACCATTGAAATGTTTGCCTCAGGTTCATGGTGGTGGTGCCCATGACCTCCATGGTGCCCATGACCTCCATGGTGCCCATGGCCTCCATGGTGCTTGTGACCATCATGGTGCCCTTGACCTTCATGGTGCCCATGACCTTCATGGTGGTCACCCTTTCCCAGGAAGACCACAGCTGATAAAATCCAGAGACCCAACGCTGCATGCATCATGGAGAACTAAGACAGAAGTACGCATACACGTATCATTAGATTAGCCTCAGCCAATATTTGCTCAAGACACAGGAATTGCTGACTAGGCAAATGCACTAAACTGTTTCTCCCCACCGCCATCATGCCAATGATAGATTACGGCAGAGATCATCATGTGAAACATTTTACATGTTTTTATTCTTGTGCGCACTAATATTATCAGTAGAATAATTACTACTATATGATCTGTGGCAGGTTATTTGATGGCAAGAATACAGTACACCTATCAATCTTTATGTACAGTACTGTATGTGTGTGTGTGAGAGAGAGAGAGAGAGAGAGAGAGAGAGAGAGAGAGAGAGAGAGAGAGAGAGAGTTAATGTACAGTACATTGTGGATTATAGTATTTTAGGCTGCGGTCACACATATGTGAATGAAAAACTGGGCAGGCCTTCTGATTCATAATCAAAGCCTCCTCCAATCCATCCTGCCTCACTAAGAAAACTATGTCCAATAGCAGCCCTGTGGGGTCAACCACACACGCATCCTTGCGGTTGGATGATGTTCAACAAACATGTTCAACAAACATACTAATTCTTTTAAAATACAACACACAATTCAGTGTTGGATTCAGTGTTGAAGTATAGTCAAAACAACATTTGTGATGTGCGATTATTCACACAACAAATAAAAAATACTGTTATTTTAAAAATAACAGTAAATACAATATGTAAATCGAATTGCTAACCAGTATGAATTGCTGATGGTTTGATGGTTCTATTTATTTTTTTAAATAACATTTGTTTCATGGAACAAAATACCACATAAAACATGTTGTATTACTGCATATAATCTATATGTGCTTGCAATAAAAGCACAAAAGAGTAACGTTTACCCATACATGTTTATAACTGTATATTTATGTTTTGTCATTAATTATAATATTAATCACAAAGAGAAAATATAAAGACTTTTTAATTAAATCACTCACCTTTGACCAGTTGGAGCTAGTGACTAGTAATCAAAGAAAACCAAAGCATCAAGCACAGGGAGAGGTGTGCCCTTTTTAAGGATTGATCAGAGCAACTGAACTTTGATTTATTTGCTATGCAGGTCTCTGTGAAAGGTTGTGAACTCTGAGGTTCATCATAAGGTATTATCAAGTTTAGACGTGTCCAGGTCTAGACTAGGGCACTGCAGAATGTTTATAACTGATTAAATTACAACACATGTTGAAATTAAGTAATTTCAACTATAATCAGATAAAAAAGTATAGTTATTCAAGTGGGAGTTGAGGTGTGAACTGGTCGCACCAGTGAATACAAGAAAATATGAATTTCTATCTAATGTGATTGTTGACTACCTGTCCTTTTCCAGCAGAGCCCAAGTGTATCATCCAGGAATGCTGTCAGTCTAATTCCTGTATACAACTCAGCCAAATAAGACTGACACAAGTTGTTTCATGTTTCAACTGCTTTCAGTGTACACAACGTCAACAAGAATAAGATAAATAAAAAAAACTTTCTTACAAAGAGATTGCATCATAAGGAACATACAACTAATTTAGAAATATAAGCCATATAAGCCGAAGAGGGTCTTGTCAACAAGTCGGGAATCAGCAAGCCCCAAATATAACATGTACTGCTCAGGAGCAAGCTCAGCAAGTCGAGGGAGACTGTTGCCAAGTGGTACTGAACCACATTCTGAATATGCACCAACATGACGGTCCACTCTTCCTCCTGTGATTTACAGTAATAGATTTTCAAGGCTGTCCTTTTAAATCTGTTAATGGCTTACTTGCATTGATTCCGCATGTGTATTTTAGATTAACCTGGAGACACAGCTGAACAAAATGTCTACTACTGACTCATTGTGATGACATAAGGTTATTTTTAATTGTCTATCACCACCTTTAATTACCTTTAATGTTGTATTCCATCATTCATATTTATTGAAAGTACTTTGTTGTAGCAGTCTGGCGGCAAGACATAGTAGTAATAAGCCTTCAGTTAGTGAATATAAGCAGTCGCAATGTTATCTTTGGTGGTTTTGTGTTTTTTATCTTATTATCTTTAAATGTACAGTATGTGTGAATAACGTTTGTTTTGTTACATGATTGCACTGTTCAGCCACACAGCTGTTCTCCATAAGTTGTTGTTTCACGTTCACCCTTTCCCAGGAAGACCACAACTAATAAAACCCAGAGACCCAATGCTACATGCATCATGGAGAAATAAGACAGACCCACAATAATTGTAAGATTATGCATACCTCAGCAAGGTTATGCCTGTCTCAAGGACTGCTCATGAGGGGAGTGCACTAAACTGGTAGAATATCACATAAATATTTGTGAAAAAGAGGCTTGCTAGCATTCACATTATCAATGTATCAATGAATCAACTTCTTTGGGATGACCTCATTTAGGGCCTCATTTAGTGAAAACATCTCTTACCATTCTAAATAATTACACAGATCTACAGCGGCCCTGTTGTAGAAATTGGCCGTCTGACCTGGGTATAGAGATGAAAGATTAATGAAAGGTTTCTAGAATAGTATTTAAAAATTCTTAATAAACCATTTTTGATTGTGTAAGCAGAAACAGAAATTGAAAATGTATTGGCTACCATTTGTTAAGTGTTGCCACCCTCATTCATGGTTTTAGAAAATAACCTTTGATTCATTATAAAATATCCATACAGCAGTGACACACAGTATTACTGCAGAACATTTAACACATTCATGGTTCTAAACATTCTGTTTTTACAATGCATTGTTAAACATAAATAACAATGAAATTGCTCACCTTTTGCCAGTTGGAGCTAGAAACTAATAAAAAGAATCCACCAAGCACAGAGGGAAGCACACCCTTTTTAAGGATTGATCGGAGCACCTGAACTTTGATGTTTATTTGGTGTGTTCTGTCTTTACTTTTGCAAATGTACTTTGTGTATTTGTCCTCTTTCTCTTTAATCATTGCTTATGTTACTATGGACCCTATGCATGATATTGCAAACACAAGAGACACTAGCTGGGTTTACATGGACACTTTTTTGTCTATCCGAATAGAACCTTTACGGTTTCCGGTTATCTGGCTGGTGTTTACATGTGGCGTCACAATTTTTCAGAATTGATGTTACACACATGCACACATTATCTAACTCATAATGTAGCCTAACTTGTCCTGCTAACAAATGGTAAAACCACCTTCTATACTGTAGGTCGAAGAGTCAGGCTATTTGTGGGACTGGTGGAGAAATGTACAGCTCCAGACGAAGTCACAGAGAAACACGCTGGCTCTGGCTACCTTAACAGAGCCACTGCTCCACGTCCCCGCCATTTAAAAAATGTTTTTCTTGCGGTGTAATCGGGCGGGGAATGTTTTCTGGCCTTGATTACTTTCGATCTGTAGAATAGTCTTTTTCTTCTATACTTTCTGCCACTAGATGGCACGCTAGCACCAGCTTCTCAGCCAAACAAGAACCCTGTTCTTGTTGCCGCCCACACATGGCCAGCACTAGGTAAACTGAAAATATGAAATTGGTTTACATTACAACACCCTGCTAGCTAAAGACAATATTCCACTATATCCTTAACACAGTAAATAGTACTTGTTTGCTGCTATATTCATTTTTAAGATAGACACCTTTTTAAAATCAACAATGTGAAATACTATGAACTTTTATACAAAAGTAAATATTTACTCTTAGGCCCGCATTTCCTTCCGATGTGAAATTCACGTTTTGTGGTGCTGTATGTGGGCAGTGCGGGAGGTGACACACTCAGAGCTCAGTTTTCCAGTTTGTAGGTGGTATGAGGTTGGTCACCGTCAGACATAACTTGAGCGGGGTTGTTCTTCGACCGTAAAGTGTCTAGGGGTTTGTAATTATCATTAGAAACATTGTACAAAACAATGAGGATAGACATATTTCTAGGTTAGCCCAGCAATCCATCCTACCTTGATAAGAAAAATACAGCCAATTGCAGCCCTGTGGGGTCAACAACACATATGTCCTTGTTGTTTGAGGCTGTGATTTCAGCAGTCAGAGTTTACCTGTGTTGAACTCTGGACGAAGTGACGGTACTATTTTGCATAACCATAGAATGAGTAATGTAATCTATTAATAATAACAGATTACATTTTAAAGTGCCTTTCTCAGACATTGTACAAGAAAGTAAAAATAAAAGTCCAAACTCATGCAGCATCAAAGAGTGGTGTTATTCATGACCAATGTCATGTTGTGGGAAGGTGACTGACCAGATGGGTCTTGAGGCAGGTCTAGGTGAAGAGGAGGACCTTGAAGGAGATTATATGTTTTATATTAAGCCAATGGAGTTCTTCCAGGCTGGGGTGATATGCTGCCAGGGTTTAGTGTGGTGAGGATCCTGGCAGCTGATATTTAAACCTTATTTAAACCTCATCAAGCTTCCTTACAGTATATGTATAAAGGCACATAAGCATGTGCAACACATTTGTGTTGTGATAACTTCTGGGTTTCTCAGGTTAGTGAAAATCCTTGAGAAGCCTAAATGATTTACATTACCAGTTAAAATATCCTATTATATACTATAGGCCATGGAGAAGCATTGGTGGATTGTTGCATTAATAACAATAATCTATAAGCCATAACTAAGTCAGATACATTTACTTATAGGGTTTTAAGATTGAAATTGTCTGTATATTTATAATGTGGTTGTTATCAGAGGAATAATACTGCCTGCCTAAACAATTTATATATGAATGCATATTCAATAAGCATTAATTTGCTCTGGTGTAACAATCCATCATTACTGAATATATGCACATTTGCGACCTTTTAACACATTCCTAGGATAAGATCCATTCAGCAATCTGAAATACATTGCCCTTCTAAGAAAAATATTCTTGATTAGACATGTTCAGTGGTGAGTGCCATAAAGTTGTCCTTCCAATTTGATGAGCTGTCTCAGGAAACCTCTGTTAGGTATAACACCCCGGTGATCTTTCACAGCACAAATAGCCTCCACAAGGGTAAGGTTCTGTTTCAACATCAGATAGGCCAGAACTAGCGTGGCAGAACGGCTCACTCCTACATGGCAATGCACCAGGACTTTTCCTGCAAAACAGATGAGACGTTCCAAATCATGCACTGGTACAAGAATAAACCAAGTTAAACATTAACCTCCTTGATAAACAAATTATGTGGACTCTAAATCACAAAATATAAATAATTGAGCTAGAACTAATAATGTGCACAATAATAATTTTCTTCTTACCTCCTTTGCATAGAGCCCCATGAATGAAGTCTGCTGCAGTCTGAAAGTTGACACTCATGTCAAATTCACAGGAATCATGAGCTTCTATGCCCATGTAGATGATGTTCATTCTCTCATATATATCTGTCACACATCTGCGTTTACTGTGAGCAGCATT
Organism: Forbesichthys papilliferus; assembly: GCA_025399855.1. Classification (NCBI taxonomy): domain Eukaryota; kingdom Metazoa; phylum Chordata; class Actinopteri; order Percopsiformes; family Amblyopsidae; genus Forbesichthys; species Forbesichthys papilliferus. Next base: position 7,582 of record JAODOY010084041.1, read on the forward strand.
CAAGATGTAGGTGATGCGATGCATAGCAAGATCAGCTCGGTTCTCTGCACTGTGTCTGTGTAAAAATATATATTCAGTCAATGTATCTGGCATTAATATTCTTTAGAATGCTACTGCTACAAATATTGCTGCTAGTGATTTAAAGGAGTCAGTGCTTGTAAGCTAATACACGTTTTTTTCAAATTCAGTTCAGTCAATTCAAATATCTCCTCACACATCTGTTTGTTCTGCGTGCAGGCTGACGTTCCTACACAGCCCTGGCTCTGTAAATGTGAACATAAACAAAGTGAAGTGGTGCAGGCCGCACTACACAATACTATCACGTGTGTTCAGTGTGGACTGTTGAGCCCGTGAGAGACCACCCTATGGCATTGACGGGAGTGGTGGAGTTCAAATATCAACAATCTATATTCAGCACTGTGTATACCTTTGCATTTTCTCTGATCTGATTTTAATTTAATATTGCGTTAAGTTATATTACATACTGTAATATTACATTTGATTCATGATCCGTTCCTCACATTTAAACTTGGGCAACTACGGAAAGGCCATTTTTGCATATTTTAAATGCTCTAATCTCAAGATCACGTTATCTCAATAACAAAACTTGTTTTTCTATTACGAGAAAACAAAATGTAATTCTCTCTTATTACTTATAGCCTAATGTTTGTCAGTTCAGGATGCTCTATCTATGCTCTTATAACTTAAATAACTAGTACTTCTTTATTAAGATTACTGTTCAGATGCTGTCCAACAGTTCCATGCATCTTTACTGTTAGACTACACACAATGATTGTATAGTCAATGTATATCAATATAAATATCATACCCTTGATTTCACAGTCACTATACCTCAATATTAGATTACACACTAATAATTTGTATGGAATAATTGAGCAACATTTTATTAATCCTACATTTACAAATACATGCAGTACAATATGTCTAACAGGTCTACAAACCTGCTTCTAGCAAATCTTTGCAAATGCTACTCTCGAAAGTTCCACGATCTGTGTAGGGAGGGAATACATGTCATGGAGCTTGAGAGTTCAGGTGGTCATGCCAGGAGGTAGTGTGTATTATCAGGTTCATTCCCAATGGCAGTCTTTAATTACATACATTTTCAATTTGTACACAGAATGGACATTTTTATTTCAATTTCTAGACACAATAGGAGTGACAGTTCCCCTATGTGATATCACATACTGTACATACAGTCTAGCCATTCTTTCTGTCAGACAATCAATGTGTTTATAATATGAATAGTCATACTTACTGGTCTCCAATGTAAAGGCTTGGCCATACTTCGTCAGCATGGCTGATGATGGCTTTGCCAGTAAACAGAAGTTTTTCCAGCTCAAACACAGCTAAACCAGGAGAACTCATGTCAATGTCCACTTTCCGAGAAGGGGGCTCATCATTCCAGGACGCTGGCCGTTTGGATTTGTAGGACATTGTTTCCTTCACAAGGTTGATAGACAAAATAATTATATGGAATAAATTCTCAGTTGAGAATCTTGTATAGAGCTTTATGAAATCGGTTTATTTTTCATTGCAAACCACTATAATAGAAGTTTGAATTTGCTTACCCCAGTGTGTACCAGGAAATGGCAGGCTCATTATGAGTCCCACAAATCCGAGGGAAGGGGTTGCATGCTTTGCTTTTGCATCAAAATAGCAGTCTATTTAAAGATCTGAATGCTATGAGGAGACTGAATGTGTCCAGCCATATTCACTCGTCTCAAACAAACACAAAAGGCAATATCCTCAATGAATAATCAAGACAGTGTAATACTAATTTAGAAATGTATGGATAACTATGGCCTGCGTGATTTTAGAACCTTGTATTCATTATAATTCCTATAAAACGACAAGTTGGAGATCTCATCATTAGAATTATTATTTAACAGGGTTAGAAATATCCTGACATTATCTCTATGTATCTCACTATCACACAAGATTGAACAATTTCCATCCATTCCAAGATGAAACTATTTCCATCTTGTGTTTGAAACATGTATTAAATCTGAAACTTCAAGAACCCGCTGTCCTTGCAATCAAGAACATTTTAATATTTAAAAAAAATATACATACACACATTCAGTCAAGTAGTGTAGTGACAAAAATATCACAGCACAGGAACACACACACACACACACGACACAAACGTTGGAACAATATGGATAATGCTAATAAAACCAAAAATTATCAATTTATAAATTCCATTCACCCTGTACTGAAACAAGAGAACACACTGTATTGTTTTACCTGCTGAATTTAATTATTTTGTTAAATTATCCTCTGTTCTCTTATAAAAATGATTCCTCTTATTTTTTTTAAATATGTATTATTATTTCTCGAAAAGCCGTTCATTTTCACTGTACCGAGTTTAATGACAATAAAAATATTTAATTCTTCATACACAATTTAAAAATTTGATAACTGCAGCACACTCCAAAAAAGTTGGGACCGTGTTTACTACCAACATGATCTCTCTTTTAATAATAATGAAATGTGTGGGTAATGAAGTCTTTTGTCAGTATGTAGAATTGGTCCCCCCTTCCTCCCTTTTTCCATTATTTAGGTGAACAACTGTGCAAGGCCTTCTTTGCCATATGTTATGGTTCATGATGCAGCACATTTTTGCAGATAGGCAAATCTACAGTAGCCCCCTAACTGCTTATGCCGTCAATGCTATTTGCATGGTCATATACCCGAATATGCAAAAAGTCCACATCTCATTGGCAGCATATGTTGCAAATAAAAACATGTACTGTATGTAGCCTAATCCTTGTGTATTAATGGTGCACTCACAGATGTGTAAATTGCCTTTGCCATCAAACCTGAAATATCAATTTACCATTACCATTTACCATGATAGAGGCTGGCCTTAGAACCTGATGCAGTTTAAAGCTTGGGTAGTACTTTTCCTCTTTAGCCTGGAGAAAATTATTGCTGTTTTTTATTCTAAAACTATTTGCAATATTGACCAAATCATCTGAGATGGACGGTGGAAGTGTGCTTTCTGGTCCGAGAAGTCAATACTGTAAATAGTACATTTTCAAGCCATCAAGAGGAAAAGCACCCAAACTTGGTCAACACTTGGTCCAAAAGCCAGCATCCGTCATGATAAAGGGATATTTCAATTTCAATGGCATGGTTGATTTTACACTTCTGTGAGTGAAACATTAATTCAGAAAGAGTATAATATTAGCCAGCATGTTTCAAAGAAAAAAACAAACCGTGAAAAGCAAGCTGAAAACGTGTTTTGGGTTTGAATCCGTCTTAAATATAATGTCAATTATACTCCAGACAGCCCTACTACTATATAATCCCGATCTGATGAACAAAGTTTATTTTGAATAGAAAATCATGTTTAAAACATTTTATGACATCATTTCATAACATGTCAGTTTACAAGTAAATATTGATGAAGAAAATATACATACATTTGTCAAAAAAATCTTCCATTTGCCCTCATGAAAAATGTTCAAAATAGAAACTAAAAAATAAATGTTTTCAAGCTATTCTAAATCATTGTTTTGTATATGTGCAGAAACAGATTATTAGAATGAAAAATTGATTGTTTTTCCACATCTAAATATTATTTTTGGGAAGTAAATTCATCCACAAGCTGCAGTAATAAGGACAGCAATCTTCATGTTTTTTTATTTATTTTTTTATGATCAACTACAATCTAGACTGAAAGATGGGCACTGATAATGTCAAGACTGTACCACATTCAGTTGATAGAATACAACACATGCAGGAGTACACTTGGAAAGAAAATCATTGAATCTATTCCTGCGATGACATGGAATACAAAGTTAATATGGGTTACAGATTTTGTACTATGGGGTAATTTGAGAACTTGTAGATTAATGTTATAATAACCCACAATCCTGTAATCGTGCGGATGCCTTGTGAAAGGGAATGCATGCGTTGACCTTGTATTACGGGATAACCCTGATCCTGAGTGACAGCATGAAGATTAACACAGAGTATCAGAGGTCAGAGTCAACCTTGGAGTGTGGCACTAAGCAAATCATCTTCAAGTGTCCTCCTTTCATTATGCTGATGTAAGCATGGCATCAAAGATTAGACACTCTCTGATGCAAAACATATGTATGAACAACCATAGGTTCACAGCTCGTGCTGTATATAGTCTTACACCGGTAAAAACAGGCTTAATGGTTCAGTTTGTATTCATATGTCCTTGCCAAAAAGGCATCAGGTTTCTGGTAATATCTCCCAGGTAACTCTGGCTGAATTCAAACCTTGACTGGCAGAAGATGATGTGGGAAAAAAGACAACAGCAAGACTCGCTGATCCCCAGGAAAAGTCAATTTCAGAAAGCTTTCTTCTCCAGGTGGTCCAGAATGGTCTGGATCTTCTGCACAGCTTCCTTCCGGGCCTGTCTCACAAGCTCCTGGCCCTGGGTCTCTACAGAGTCCAACTCCAACAGCTCCTTGGTCAAGAGTTCCTCCAGATAGCGGTAACTCTTGTCTATTTTTTTCCCAACAAACTCATCAACATCCTCTTGGAGCAGTAGTACTCTAGCCATGACCTGCTGGACTTTGTCAAGGCCCAGGTTATCGCCATGGTTATCGCTCATGGGCTGAGGTCCTACCTGGCACAGGGTCTGGCCTGGACCTAGAACCCAGGGCGGGGGATCACTTTGTGAAGGATTGGGCTCAGTCAGCCCACCGTTTCCTGTTCTGTTATACATTTGGGGAGGTGAACTGAATTCTGCAGGCTTTCCATTAGGCAGGTTGGGAGAGGGGGCTGGTCTGGGTTTAGGTCCCACCGGCGTGGCACGATGCTGGTCCTTTCAGAAAGTTAAGGTTTAGATTCAACTGAAATGTTACACATGACAACACACATTACCATGACAACCGTCAACATATTATGGACTCATTGTACTTGCATCATGCACACCCTGTGTAATACAGAGTCTGTAAATAATCTCAGGACACAAATGAGAGAAACTCTTTAGCACATTAGATCCAGCCATGTAAACACTAGTGTGCATCAACCGATTATTTACAATTCAATTGCAAATTTAGAGTACATAACTTTGTGAATTGGATTTCATACGGTCATGTCTTGTACTATTTCACTTCCAGGGCAAAAAAATAATACTACCCTTGTATTAATGTTAAAATAAAAATAAAAGAAATACACATTAAAAGAAAGATCATCTAACCTCATTAATAATTTAAACACACACACACACACACACACAAGCACACACACTAGGGCTGGCCCGAATACCATTTTTGAGCTTCAAGAGTAATCAATAGCAAATAACCAAATCTTTGTTTGGTGGGGTGGGCGGGGGCGGCAACAGAAATGAGACCTCATGAAACAAAATGTGTGTAACCTGTTAAAAGCTAGCAGGCAGGACTATATCTGTGGGCTTGTGCACACGACTACATAATGCAGCTTTGTCAGACCAACGTAATTCAAATTTAAGATGATACTGTACTCACCTAAGACTCATATCTATCCACCGATAACAGTACATAATCAACCATTTGGTAATGATCAAAAACATTTGTTACATTGGCAAAGGTCCAGACAATCCAATCCAGTAAAATATTTAGTCCAAACCGCGTAAGATTAATAAATTCTGTCTGCACAGGCTGCTGTTGCATTAATTTCATATTATCCTGCATATGTAATCTTCCATATATTATTAAAGTAGCAGGGCTTGTTGGGACATGAAAATGGCCCCTGCAGTCTGAGATTTTGACTGACAATTCAATTGAACCAGTAGGAGCGCTCCTCAGTCTGCAATAGGCTATGGCAGTCCATGCTGAAAGTAGACACTGTTTCTCAATTCCAAGAACGCTAGGTACATACTTATTCTTGAGAGGTACGTCCTTGCCAAGTGTCCTTCTAAAAATGGTATTGCAAGAACGCGAGGACAGCTCTAGATTGAGATGCAAATTCTTGGCTATCGTTCTTAGCTATTGCGCTATACCTTGGTCCTACCTATTATCAGCGCAAAATTGTATATGCCTTTTAACGCTTGATGTCTGGTGAGGTATCATGGCTGTCCCTGACACGAAACAGCATTTTGTGACACAATAACAGTAGTATTTGAAAAGGTATCAGTATTGTGCATTTTCTCAACTGCCATTTCCGCTTGTTGATTTGAAATGCATTCTGGGATATTCCGCGAACAAGTTCACACACAAGTCACCACTGGGTGCATCCTTGGTAAAAAAAACGTTAATCAAGAACATTATGTGTATTTTATACGTTCTTGGTTAGATGCAAACTTGTGAATTGGAACAGTACTTTGTAGTAAATTATGACATTTCACAAGTCTGCAAGAATGCAAGAACAGAAAAAAACGCATATTGCAGTCTCTCTTCTTACAGACCAAGCTAGATTAAATAGATTTTGTTGATTTGTGTATAGGTTTAACCATTGAAACATTGGATATTTTTTTTTACAGAGAAAATAAAAGGATAAAGGGAATAAAGGGAAAATACGCATGAAAAAAGCTAAAAATAGAATATTGGAATCTCAAAATTTTAACTTGAATAGTTACACATCAAACTAATATCTGTATAATCGAATATTGTGGTCCAGTCCTAAGAGACACATACACACAAAGGACATGGATAACAAGACTAATCTAAATAGGTTATACCTTTGGTTGGTAGGGTGGAGGAGCACCAGTGCCAGTACCTGGCCATGCTGGAGGGTGCTGAGGACGGACAGGATTGCCATAGTGGTTTTGGTGAGGATTCTGGCCTGGCTGCCACTGCTGCTGTGAGGGCCCATATACACCAGAGTGTGCCCAGGACTCGGTCTGTGGCCTGGGGTGCATGGATTGGTCTGTGGGGTAAGGAGGGTTTGGAGGCATTCCATGTCCTTCATTATATTGAGGATATGATCCTGGAGAATATCCTGGTCCCTGTAAACAAACAAACAAACAAAAAATAAATAGTGCAAGTAAAAATGCAAATGTTCTTATGATTTATGGTGAATTACTGCAGTTGTTTAATAGCCTAACTACCACTCAAACAAGTACTAACACTCTTCTGAGTTCCTTGAGAATGACGGTAGCTCCTGTAGTGGAAATGAACATACCCCTTGACACTGTGGACCAGGGTACTGGTGGTGGTGTTGAGAATGACACTGCCCAGAACATCCAGCTGCCTGCTCTGCCGGACACCCTTGGTTGTGGTATGGACCCGGTGTAGGTCTCTGGGCCATTTGGTCAGCACAATAGAAGGGATTGGATGGGTGGAAACTACTTGCAGAATACTGAGCCTGTCCTGGGCTGTAGACACCATGGCCACTTGGGTATGCTCCAGGCATTGCCTTAGTAGAAGATGTGAGAGTAAAAGGAGGGCTATAAATAGAAATTGACTGTGTGTGGGTGCAGTGCATGTATTAATGATTGGGTAAATATTGGTTATATTTGACCTCATAAAAACCAGAACATCTCTCTCCCGTCAATGCCACATGGGAGATGTATATTATTCATTCATAGTTTTTTGGCAGAATTTTGTCTTTGGAAGTAAAGTTAAGTGTTTGCAAACTGTTATATGAATAAATAGGCAAAGAAATTGAGAATTGCTAAAATTGCAATACATATCATATCACATGAGCTGTGATTAAATATCAGTGAAAAGTGACCAAGAAGAGTAAGAGTCTTTACATTACAACTCTCATAATTTACCCTTGGATTTAAATAACACAGTAATAAGAAGTTGTACCTGTGGATTGTATTGTGGTTGCACATCTGATCCTGAGGGGTATGTACTTGCATAGTGTCCTGTTGTATGGGACTGGGGGTACCAATAGCTTGATGGGTAGCCAGGATACTGAGAAGCATCCTATATGCAGTATGAATAACCCATTAGAGGCACAACGATGTATTATGGACACTTTAACAAGTTATTCACCTGTAGGAATTCTAACAGAAAACAAACTGACTACAACATACTTCAAACTAGAGTAGTCTGTACGTCAAATCCTACCCATAATCAAATTAATTATAATGTAATTCATGAATCATCAGTTGTAACACACTGAGCAATTCCAGACACATTTCTCAATTCGAATTCAACTACGTTTAAAACAGCCTCACGCCGTTTTTCAAAACTAATTTTCGAAAATCAAATGTACTCTATAGTGATACTACTACTACCTACCGTACTACTGCTAAATTAAAGTCAGGATTACCGTGAATGAGCGCTAACGCAGCTAAGCTAGCTCGGTAGCATGAACTATTACATAATACCATAGCAGTCTATACTTCGCTGCCTAGCTAGCTATCCAGGCTAGGAGGGCAAGACAAAACACGTTCGCTCAAAACATAAACTAAAATATGGCACGGAGCATTTTTTATTTGGTTAATAATATACAGTAACTTACCATAGTGTTATTCAAGTCCACGTTGTTGTTTTCCTAGTTGTAATTTGAAGGCCAAACAGATGTACTGTTAGGATTTGTCTGCATTTGTACTAGGTGATATATATTAACAAGAAGCTTGGCAAAGCATACCGGTAGCAAACATATTTCGACAAAGCCCGTTCAAAATTGATATTTAGTGTGGTTTCCTAGCCCAAACACGGAAGAAAGTTTATTCCTCAGACGCAGAGATGGTTTAAATGGAACCAGGAACCTGAATGACATCTACCAAGCCCTAACATCTACAGTACTTCGCACAACGCAAGTCTCCTGTTTCTTTAATGAAAAGGGCCGCCTCTGTGAGCCGCCTTTTCGACCAATAGACAATCGGCTCACAATATCTTTAATTATTTTACATTTTTATTTTATATATTTTTTGGATTAAAATGTCTGATATGTAGGAATAAATCAATAATGTATTGACAACATGTTGCCGCGTAAATTTTATCAAATAAAAAAACGTCTAGCACCAACACTGAAAGGGTTAAATGTTTCACAGGAAGTTTTCCTCCAGCATGTATAAATTAGCTTCCTGTTCGCTCTGAAAATAAATGCATCTATTCTGATACCTTCATGGCGTGACATTATTAAGATATAAAAAGCAAATTCACAGATATTAAAATGAATTATGTACCAGGGACGGCAAGCCTAATTGACGACATCGATAGTAAGTACAAGTTAGTGGCTTACCGTAGTACTGTATCGGTACGTCTTCGTTTCTGTCGTAGGCTATCATACTGTCAATAAACCTGTTGTATTAAAGCCATATATTATTTTCTGATTTGTTGAACTTGCTGAAGTCTCCTATCTGTTCATACACAGAGAAACACCTGGTCCTGCTCCGCGATGGCAGAACGCTTATTGGTTACCTCAGAAGCATTGATCAGTTTGGTATACCAATTTAAATTATTGTATCTACCAAATCTTACATTATCTGTAGAGTAGGCTGTACAATTTTTTATATTTTATGATTTATGTCTTTGTTGTGTGAGTGGTTTGCTATAATTAACGTGGTTGTTTAATATCGGAGTTCTAATGATTTTTCTTTTTCTATAAGCCAATCTGGTTTTCCATCAGACGGTAGAGCGCATCCACGTGGGAAAGAAGTTTGGGGACATACCCCGAGGAATATTCATTGTAAGAGGAGAGAACGTTGTCCTGCTTGGTGAGATGGTATGTATAGGTTTACATTCCTTTCTATTATTCTAGTGTAAACTTACTAAATGAAATGTCTATAAAACCTGTTATGTGTTTAGATCACTTAGTTTGGACATGTACCTTAACTAAAAAGTGCTGCTGGTTGTCGTGGGAAGCTAGTGTAAGTAGGTTGGTCCCACCCGGGATGCAAACCCCACTCTCCCATGTAGAGAGCAGATGCTCTACAAGGTATGCTAAAACCCAACGTGTACGCCAGAGCATCATTTGGAGAGTGAGGTATTACTGCCCTGCGCTAACAAACAAGCTAACCACTGGTAACACTAGCACACCATCTCCAAAGGGTTTTACCACATCCTGTCTGCTAGGACCTCTGCTCCCTACTCCTTGCACTAAACTCACAACATCAGATATCAACAAATCAGTTAGACTAATGTAGAGTTAAGGGAATAGTCTGTACAAAACCTACCCGTAATCAACACCACATAGTATGTGGATTGAGTTTACTTGTGCCTTTTCAATAGGATAGGTTTTGGGGAAGAAGCATGTTGGTTGCTGAATGCCAACTAACAAAATGTGTATATGGTAAATGTAATGCATACATTAGAATATGTGATTATCAATATGCAAGATCACCCTCTTTTGAATCTTTGAAAAGGTGATTTTGGGGGCCGATGGTGGTTGAGCATCAGGAGCAGAAGTAATGCCTCTCTCTCCCCAGGATGTGGATAAGCCCTGTGACACAGTCCTGCAGCAGGTGTCTATCGAGGAGATCCTGGAAGAGCAACGATTGCAGCAGCAAGCCAAACAGGAGACTGAGAAAGTAAAAATGCAGGTGCTAAAGGACAGAGGCCTTTCCATCCCCAAAGCTGATAACTTGGATGAATACTGATTTATATATATATATATTTTTTTATTATTATTTTTAGTATGTTGTATGCATTGGACTGTTATGTTGCATTTTGAATCTTTATTCTTACTGCAAAGTAAGGTTGACAGTGACACATGGGTTTAAAGCAAGCTATACACTAAACGTTAGTGACTTAATTTTACGTATACAGTGAAGTACTGTAACAGTCGTGCAGGACTGAACATGCAGATGTCTTTTGCAATTTAGCTGAAATGTGTTTTTCTTCATGGCTTAACATTTTCACCATATTGTGGTTATTTTTATTTGGAGATGATTTACTTAGTTAAAATCTTATCCATTAAATTGGGTTGTCCCCACCCCAAAATTACATCAATTATTTTACTACAACACATATATTTGTTCCTGTCGCACAAAACATTTTTTTGAAACATCTAGTACATTTTTCTAATTAAATGTTTCCAAACTTTAGATACAGTGTTTGCTCTAAATTACGCAGAAAGAGGCATAGCGTAGAGCAATGTAAAAGGTTTCTATTAACTAGGCCACAGAATATCACGTAGGCCTATTCATGTGGATGGGCTACTAATGCGCAATCAGTGCATCTGTTATCCCAGATGATGGCGCCAACAACATACAAACCTCATGCACATTAAAATGTGACGTTAAAGGGGAACTCCAGCCCTTTCAGTTGAAACATCTATTTTTTTTTTCTTATTTTTCTGTAATAACATTAACTGGGTATGCAGATATTAGAACAGTGTGCTAAGTTGGGGACACTTAAGATAATGTGTATAGAGCAATTGATTGGATCTCATTTGTCAGTCTGTCCTGTCGCCTACAACTCGGCCTGGGATTTGTAGCCTTCAAGACGAGTCGAACGGACCGTCAAACTTTACATTTTAAAGTGTCAAAATATAAATGATTATGGGTTTCCTCCATGCATGGAAATATTCTTCAACTGACGTTCCAAATATTTCTAGAGAAGCCCAGCCCATTTTGATTACGCACCGAGAGGGGGGCACATTGATGATCTATGTAGAAAACATAGCCAAGCTCTGCTCCCCTGCTCAAACCTTATAGTAGCAGGGTTCCGCTGTTTTACCGGCGTTAGGAATGCTTTATATAACCGGGGTTTAAACTTGATGGGCCTAAATTATTATTTTCTTCGTTTAAATTATTCATAATCACATTACGCATGGAACGGTTTTGGAGAATAGGAGTAGAAATGCGCCGCTGCACTTCTATACCACAGCAAGAACCATACCCAGCTTGCATTACAAGAAAATGTGTGATATCTTGTTTATATTCTACGACTTTGATATGAGTACAGTCTGCTCTGATACAGACAAGTAAAAAATTATCCTACAACCTGAAGGGCGCAGTTTCTCTGCAGACGTCTGTGTGCGGAAAATCTCTTCATTTAGGATTTTTGATGGAGCTGGAGAACATAGTAGCCAACACTGTACTGCTAAAAGCGAGAGAGGGTAAGTTTACACATATAATTATATCTACATGTTGAATGTTGGCCAGAGAATTAAAACATGTTCGCATAATATTGCAAAGGTTAGCCCATAATGGTATGGGCTACATCATGACGACACATATACAGTGCTGTCCACTGACCGTAGACGATGCAGTAGGCTATCGATAGAGGCCCGTCTTTATGCAATTTAGGTTAATGAGCGGTGTATATTTTAAAATGTGATTTGTCTTTTGGTGACAGTTGAGTTTATCACGTCAAATCTCTGACGCAGGTCTTATCAGTTGGGACCTTAATCAAATCAAGGGATTAGTCATTTGATTTGAATAAGTTTACCTAGTCTATAAATAAAACATCAGCCTCCCATCTTATTTTCTTTGAGAACGTATATATGTCCTATTAACGAAACCTACGTTTCACAAAACACATGCTTGGATATTTTATGTAGTAATCTTAAAAGGTAATGCCGTTGACATAGCGTCTTTGAGCAAATACTGCTTTTAAAAGAACTATAGTGGGCATCCTAATCTGCTGTAGCCTGCAGTAGCCTGCCTATATGTGAATTTTGTGAAATTGTTATAATTGAACATTCGAATAGTGGTCCTATTGCTGCCTGCCTTGCTTTCATCCACAAATAGTGGACCATGGAATTAATATGGATAATCTACATTTAAAAACATGACAAATGTAGCCTGCTAATTAAAGTAGTTTACAAATCGAACACACACACAACAATGGTAGCCTACTCTGCATGCTGCTACAAAATAAGTCTAAATCAATTTGGTTTCAGTTTCAATTGAAATTGAAACCATGTGCAAGTGAATACATAAAATACAAAATGTAATGTGTATTTCAAGAGCTGCTGCTTTCTCAGTGCTCTCCGCAAAGATGAAAGATGATTTTACAGCAGTGTGGAGTACCATCTTGCTTCCAAGTTTATCATGTTTGCACTCAACACAACTGCATCAAGTATTTGGTTCACCAGAGTGCAACCAACATCTTGACTTTTACTCCCATGGATACCCAGCCACCAGTTTGATCATCATTCTGGAGATAGTTACTTATTATTTATTATTTATGGAGTGGAGAGATTGAATGGCCCAGTCAGGTTCACAGACATATGTATTTTGATAATAATTGGTAGACTTGATATTTCTATTCATGAGAGCATATAGGCTACTGTAGGAGTTACTGGGTGGGTGACATAAGCTTAATGCATTAGTAATGCAGCTAATGAACCATGACCGATCTTGCTAATACGAGCTTCTCCAATGGTGCTCATCCACAGTGGCATAGCTTTATGGTTGGAAAAAGAAAAGACTCCCTTGCCTGTATGTCAAGGGAGGGCACACCCAACGTTACTCTACAAAGACATGAAGACAACATGCGATAATGGATCGAATGCAGTTAAAATGTATAGCATATTGCAAAAGGATGAGTGATCATTTAATGTGCTCCCAAACTCTTTGGAGTGAGTGTGTCTTTAAAAAAGATAGAGTAAAACAACCTTTACTCTATGTAAATTGCTGGGTTAAGTCTTAAGTGTTACATCTACATGTACATATACCTCTCCCTCCTGTGTGTGCGTGTATGGGTGCATCCTCACATGCCGGTGTACAGTGAAGACCTAATTCATGTCAGAGAGAGAGAGAAAGGGAGCAAAGGATGGGTGTTTATTCCTGTTTGTTTGTGAGTATGTATTGGACAAATCGACAGCAAAAGGCCTGCAACCCCTGCCCAACAGCTCCTAGACATCCCCATAACAGGAAGGCCTGGTTTACACTGCAACATCAGCCTGTTTATGCCAGGGTTCTCATACATGTCCAGTACATTTAAATGATGCATGTGGCAGCTATGCTAATAAATAAAAAGCTATCTCAGTTAGCAGTGATAGCTATAATGACACCATCACATTCTACTTGTGGCCAAAAATAACAAAATATGTACTACAGCAGCCAATATACTAAATGTTTGATGCTGTACATTTGTGCTAAGAATTATACCTTTTTGAACTAATAGGATAAGGGCTTGTACTTTCGATTAGATTAAAAATGTTCCACTTGTTTCAATTGTATCTAACTCCAAACAATAGCAAGCCAAGTATAATTATATTGCAATTGGATCTAAAAACTATATCTTGAACATTTTTAAATAAATGCTGCTGTGTATCGCTCACCTGCACACAAAGATTGATTGGGTGGCACACAGATCGTGACAAGGGTATGAAACAGCAGCAGTTGTTCTCACCTAGACGGCATGCAAAACCACCCTTGACCCTGATATCACATGACGAGACACAACACAGTACAATAAACTGGTGGAAAGTTGCTTTAAGTGGCTTTATGCTTTTTTAATTCAATTGACCGTTACATAACTGATTGAGTGGGCTATTGAGGATCCAGCACTGGTTTACTTTCTGTCTCAGTGGAGCACACTGTATGGATGATGATTATGTGGTTGAATGATGCATCTCATCTCATCTGTGGTTGTCCCATTGTTGTCTGATATTACCATGTCAGAGCAGCAGGCATTTGTGATTTTCTGGAGATATATATATATATATATATATATATCATTTATCTTATTGGGGTATTAGATTAGTCTTTCATTTTTTCTTTTCCAAAAAGAGAGTGTTTAAAAGAAAGTATTACACGTTCTTGAGACACCTATTTGTACTAATGCGCCTTTACCACTGCATTATGAAGAGCTCTGAGAAACCTGTAGTTGGAGGTTTGATGCCAACAGTGAGCAGACACCAACAAACTATTATGTATCAGCGCAGAAATTTATTGTAACAGCGCAGAATGTATTGTCCCAGAGGCATCAGGGTGCGTCACTTCAGCGTCATTTTGTAGGAAGTGCTTCCTTAAATGACTGCTTTTGTGTTCTGCCGCTGTGGTCATGCATGTATATGCACTGTATGTATGTGTTAGAATGGGAAGGGGGGGGGGGGGGCCGATGAATTCCTCCGTTTATGTGTAACCTGAGCTCAGGCACTCTGACGAGGGCAACATGCTGCAGTGGACCCCTGGGATTATTATGCTAGTCTGCAGGCCTCTGCTTGCCTTTCCATTCACAAGTCTTGCTGGCACGGGTCACAGAATTGGAGCCAGGCAAGCTAACGTCATCGTGTGCTTAAATGAATGAGACTAAGGGAAAATTGCATAGCTGAGTCTTTCTTGAATTGCAGACTTGAAGTAATAAAAATGGAGTTGAGGTAGTCCACCTGAATTCCACTATTACCCCTTGAATGTCAGTTTCATACTATTAAAGTATTTAGCTGCACTTCTATTGTGTAACAACATATAATGGTGTTAATAAACATCAAGGTATAAATGCTGTTTACGCAGGACTTTAAAGTGTAGTGCTGATTTGCTAGTAAAATGTGCATGCTGCCAACGCACAAGTAAATGTCTATTCAAATGAAAGGTCACAACTAATGTTGGTTGTTGAGGTCTAGAGTGCTGCTGTAGATGCCGCATTCTTATTATGTTTAGACACTTTCTAGCTAGGTTTCCTGATGATATGTGACCTAGGACCCCTGCGGTACTGAAAATGGACAGGCCAACACACCTTTGGCTTGAGACGTGTTGAAACAATAGTGTAATATTCTGAATAGACCAAATAGGCTTACTGAGTAGGTGAGCTAGGCGAAAAGGAAACTTTGCTTAGTCATACGCGTAACGTCAGAACAAGTCTCATCAGGCCGGACTTGTGGCACAGACCAACCTGATGCTGCAACAAGCTGAGGAGTTAGGGTTACAAACTACTGAAAAAGTATGCTTAACACAAAGATATGGGGCATTTCTCAGCATAATGACAGCCATGCAGCATTTTCCTCCTATATAACAGTAAAGTATATGCAGTCTACAACTAGATACAACAAGGCTTGGTTACTATCAACCTTATTTTATTTTATTTTTTTCTCTCTCTCTATTGTTCCTTTCTCAAGACTATTGTAAAATAGCTGAACCATCCCATACTGTTGAGATCTTATTGGGGAGCATTAATGGAGGGCAGACTATGCAAGAGAGGACAGAAGGCAGGCATAGAGAAGAGGAAGAGGTTTGGAGAGGAAAACACTATCACATATAGCCATAGCTTGTTAATACAACCCCCTCTTACTGCTGCTGCTCTCATAAGTTCTCCTTGATTGTTAAAAGTAATATTTCTCTTTCTTTTTTTTTTTAAGTGTAACTTTCATCCACATCCACTTTTATCCACAATTAGCATTTGTACATCCATTGTATTTATGTGAATGAAGTATTTTCTATCCATCTACCATTTGTACAATTTTGAAACAGTATATTACTGTGTGATAAAACAATGTAGGTCTCAGCAACATTGCAGTGTCTCGCTGTGCTGCCACCATCTTTAATGGGGCAAATCATAAATGTTTCATATTCATAACTTAGTGAATAATCAATAGCCCATCCGCTGTAACTTCCTAATGACGTCTAATGAGGGAGTGTTCATGTGTGTGGGTGCGGGTGCGTGTGTGTGTGTGTGGGGGGGGGGGGGTGTGTTTCTGTGTGTATCACCATATACAGTAGGAGAAATTACTGCAGAGGAAACCTAAAGCCTGAAAACAGCAGTGTAACGACTTGAACTTTATTTCTGGGATGGGGTTTGGGGTGTTGCAGTATGCAATGTGTGTGTGTGTGTGTTTTAGTGTTTTTAGGTTGTACATTTCATTATTTAGATGCAGCCATATTGCTTTCAGTGATTCCATGTTCCTGTACTTCAACAACTTTAGACAACTTTGCAGAATGCAAACGTTATTGATCTCTAGGAGAACTGAAACTGTCCCATGTGGACAACTAGGCTAAATCTAAACATAATGCTTTCTCTATGGAAGCATTTATTGAGGTGAACAAACTGAACTCTGATTCCGTTAGCCACAAGGACTTCCTGATACTACTGCTGGCTTCCTGCGAACTATGATCTCTCCAGCAGCTTTATGGGTGAGCAAACATGGCCTGTGTCGTCTGTTTTGCCCCCACTTGCCTAGCGATATGACTAGACGGCCTGCTGTATTATGTAATCCCAGCATATTGAATGAGCAAGATGAGATGGGCATGTTTTTTGTCGACATTCCATATTTAGTGTATTTATAGCAGGAAGTTGATGCTACCTGACTCTTCCCCTACAGGAAATGTCTTCAAATCCTTCTGTCTCGACTGTGTGTGTCCATTCATGTGAGGCTGTGTCTTCATACATACGCACATAGTTACTGTAGAGACTGTCACAGCTCATTGGCTTTGTGGGCGCCCACAGACCGGTTTGACCACCCCGGTTTGTATTAACATGTAGCTCCTACCCTGAGGCGCTGATGCTATTTATAACGATGATGTTTAGAAAGGGGACATGCATGCAGAAAAAGAGAAGAAACAAGTTGCATTTGTCTCATTGTCTTATTCTTTTTTCATTTTTCTTGAGTGACATGCAATACATGCTGCATTCATTATGAAGGCTGTTTACTTTTAAATCAACCCATAACAAATGCCCCAAATGTCCTAACCATCAGTCCTCAATGGTTATTTTCAATGCACCATACTGTGATAGGATGCAGATGGGCTCCGCCACTGATAAGATCTCTTTTATTGTCTGAGTGGATTTTGACTTTACCCACCCTCATGAAGTGTAATTGAGCTGGAGCTACAGTACAGTAAAATAATAGCCCAATGTCATCTATATGCCGTACTGAGTCATACTAATCGCATTAGCAGATGTAATAACTGAATCACACCAATAATGTTTTCATCAGATATTCATAGGCTGAGTTTAGTAGGCTGCACCATGACATGGTGGTAAAACAGGACAACAAAGAGCTTCTTCCTCCTATAGTCATCCTGCAGTGTTTATCTCCATTTCCTGTGAAACAGAGATGGTCACATTTTAGTATGCTGAGGGTGTGTGTGTGTGTGTGTGTAGGGGGGGGGGGGGTAATAGGCATCTTACTAAATTGGCTGGGGAATGTTATGTTAACATTTTTAGAATATATATTTAGGCAGTAGCCTCCAATTTTAAGATACATTGTAACTTAGTTAAATAAAATATAGAAATACCATTTTAATGGACACCGGTATGACGCCAATAATAGCCACCTTTTTCAAATGTCTATGACTGTTAACTGTTGAGAGAGTTGCTTCAGAGTAAAAATAGTGTTTGCATCGTGGACTCTCAGCCATGCCGTTTGCGATAAGGTAGTCACAGCAGCATGACATGACAATGAACAGACCAGAGTAGGAAGGAGGGAAAAATGTGGATGTCGAGGACGTTTAATGAACTAGACTGGTAAACAAGTGTATGTGAACAAGGGTGAAACATTGTATCGTTATGTGATTTTATAGGTATTTAAAAAACTGTTTTCAGCATGGTATGTGGCTTTTACATAGCCTCGTGAGACCACCCAGGTCTTGCAAATATGCCGCGAAAATCAGTCTGGAAAGCCTAGGAATAATTTCTAATGTGTCAGAGTAGCAACTGAACTTACCAATCAACGTCATTTTGATAGCTATACGGGCGTGGTTTAGGTGTGCCGACAGCGAAAACAACCAGATGGTTGTTTTCTGCTAAGTAATTGCTAAGTATTATTTGAAAGCGCCTTCCCTTTACAAATAGTTTTGATGCACGGCTCCCCAGATGGACTTGTGAATAACTTGCATGCAGTATGAGAATGACAATGCACGTACATAAGCATTCCGAATTGAATTGAATCTTTGACGTATTACAGTTGCATTGTTCTACTCGGCCCCATTGGCCAATACATTTACACTACCACTTTAAATCAAGGTAATACTGTAGGTCGGATAACCGGTTCTCACATGGCTCCTTCCTGTCAGTATTCTCACTTCACGTTATTGTGTGCGGATGTGGGCTTGCGTCCTTTGGAACCATATAGAGCAGCTATGTTTTCTGTTTGTGAATGTGGTAAAGACTGGTCTTTTATGGTTTGATGCTGCAACGCACATGTTATCAACTATTAAATAGACTTGGTTCCTTTCACCTAAAACCCTGAATAAAGGCATATAGGTGTCTACTGTGAGGTGGCAGTGTTTTTGAATGTGCGTTCCCATGACGGTTGTACTGAGAATGAGGATGTTGTTAAAGAAAGGTCACAGTGGAATAGACTGACTGACTGACTGACTGACTTTGGATGACGATAACCACCTGGTGTTGTGCCAGGCGGATGTTGTTCCCTCTCTGACATTATTCTTGCTTCTACTCACCATGCCTTGATGATGTCAGACCTGCAAGCAGAAACACAAATGCAGAGCGGCAACCGCAGTGCCCGCATGTAACAAATTAGATGGACAAGTTCTTGTGCTCAACATGCTCTCACATATTCTTGCCTGTGTGTAATTGAGAGGGCAAAGTGGCAGCACCGTCTGAAGACCATATTGACAGAGGAGAACATCATTAGGCAGCAGGTGTAGATGTATAATTCTGCTGTATGAATTATTTAATCACCTGATTTTTATATGCAATTCAAAATCACTGACTTGTCTCAAAACACAAGGCGTTATCATTAACCTATTGCCAGCATTGGATAGTTCTATGTATCTTTATACAATTTGCATTTGGTTTTGGTTTTGACTTGAACACAGCAGACAAAATGCTCACTGCCACTAACATTCAGAATACAACTCTTTAAGTTAGATGGTTTCATTTTTCCATGAGTCCATAGACAGATAGGACCCGAAATTACTCTGTAGACGGATGGCTCTGTTGGGAATCAATAATTTATGCTTAATAAAAATAGCTGCAATTACAAAGTTCACGAGTGCATATTTTCTGTTTATTACTGCTAATGTACTGTATGAGGCCATTATTGTAGCACAACAAGTTACAAATGCGTTAATAGTTTGCTAAAATAATGGTGGCACAACTAATGCAGTGCAGCCTACTGAATAGTTGTATTGGAAGGCTCCAATGCAATATTACACCTGTGTGTGTGTGTGTGTGTGTGTGTGTGTGTGTGTGTGTGTGTGCGTGCGTGTGCGTGTATGTGTGTGTGTGTATTTGTGCAAATGGAACACCATTAAAAGGTGTGTGTTTTCTGAGGGAAGACAATATCAGTCATTGGTCTGCATGTAGTGATATTATTCAGAGATGACGGTCAGAGAAAATAAGAGTCCAATGAGGTCTTAAAGTAAATCCGAAGTGTTCAGTTGAAAATGGAAGACATGCCAGAGGGCCACAGAAAAAGAGGTAACTAGAGTATTTATGGGTGGACATTGTATGCAAGTTGAATGGCTGGGTGGAGAACCAATGTTTGGCACAATAATATGACATGATGTTGACCCTTCATGGGAAACAAATGCCATTCTGTGGTTGCTTTAATTTGACGGGCCTTAAACGTCTATGTATTTTTAGCTTGTGTGACCCCAGTGGGAAATTGACCAAAACCAATTTATTCTGTGTGATTCTAGTGTTTAGCTTTTATTTGAGCAGCAGCCTTTTGTCAGAGCTTATAATACACCAATGAACTCAGACATTTCACAATAGAGCTTAACTCTTTTCTGCTTTTCATAAGAGCTACAGTACTTACAACACACAAAACCATAAACCCAACACTGATGGGGAGCAGGTGCTACAAGTTAATGATTCTCTTAGGGGGTATTTTTGGCTCATTAATAAATTGAAGTTTATCTTCACTGCTGCTGATGCTCGTTATAAACTCCTGTGGACAGGAAGTACTTTTTTTGACTGACTAGCTGTAGTACGGGGTCTGCCTCTCTGAGCACTCTGTAGTATACAGGGTCTGTCTCTCTGAGCATTCTGTAGTACGGGGTCTGCCTCTCTGAGCACTCTGTAGTACGGGGTCTGCCTCTCTGAGCACTCTGTAGTATACAGGGTCTTCCTCTCTGAGCACTCTGTAGTACAGGGTCTGCCTCTCTGAGCATTCTGTAGTATACAGGGTCTGCCTCTCTGAGTATTCTGTAGTACAGGGTCTGCCTCTCTGAGCATTCTGTAGTACAGGGTCTGCCTCTCTGAGCACTCTGTAGTATACAGGGTCTGCGCCTCTCTGAGTATTCTGTAGTATACAGGGTCTGCCTCTCTGTGCATTCTGTAGTATACTCTGAGCATTACCCTTTTTTGTCAAGGGTGAATTTTGGTATATTGCTCAAGGCTAGTTAAAGGTATTAGGCTCATGTCTGGGATCAAACCCTGATACATCTGGCTGTCATTTAAAGGTTCTGTGACTGTCAGTTTTGGACAATATGTATCTATTGTGAAACATTTCTAACTTGAATATTGTGTTGCGTAATATCAGAAAGGCTTTTTGAGGTGCTGCTACAGTATATTAATTCATAAACCAAATGGAAGGGAGAAATGCAGGATTGATGGGAAATCTTTAAAGCTTTCACTTAGGGAATGAGCAGCTAACCATGACGTAGTGTTCCTCACATTCCTGGGTTATTATTTAAAGATGTCTGCTTGTCAATAGTTTCTGTTTCTCTCACACTTAGTGGCCAGTAATGCTAAGCTAGTCCCTTTTAGCCAGTTTCTGTGTTTGAGCGGTTGAGGTGAATGTTGGCATTAATTAACATAATGTAGGAATAGACTTATAATAAAGACATTCTTGCATGGATGTATTTACTACAGAATGATGGATGTCAGCAGACTTTATAATTACTACATCTGAGCTGTTGTGTGGTACCATTGTTTTATTTTAATATTCTTTTAAAAACTATTTTAAAACCTCCAGTTTTGCACTGGGTATTCCATATAAGTAGCCTATATGAATCTATAATATCTGAGCAGAAGAAATATTGTGTTTAAGAGGAACTACTACTAATGACAAAACTGGCCAAGCTATTGTGTTTGAATGTGTAGACTAGACACATGCCCATTGTTGTGACAAGTGACACTCCATCAATTTGTGCCTGGAATTACCCTTGTGGTTGAATTCACCCCCCGCCGCCCCACACACACACACACACACATGCATGCTGATTGCTGAGTGTCTTGCACTGACTTTTCAAGCTCACACACTGCAGGCACACTGTTCTCTACCCCATTTAGCCACACACATCTTTGTGGACATTTGTGTTTATCATAAACAGTTAGCTAGTGTTGCGCTATAGTGCAAGTCAGTTGTATTTATTTTACTCTGTCTTCTCTGGCCTGTATAATATAACGTTTATTGTGTTGGAAAACCTCACCCCTGGTCTTTTCAAACAATACAAACTAAATATTTCTCTAGCTTTGCGACTCTTTGAGCTCATGGTCATGCAATTAATGTCAACTCACAGGATATGACTCACAAATACTGGTAGTCCCAGCTGTTTGGACTGTTGGTTTTGGATAACAAGGGATAATGTTCTCAATGAATCTTGAGACTTTCCATAGTATTGAAGTAATGTTGAAGTCACCATTGCATTAATCCTCTATTTTTGAGTTGGCATAGAAACTGTAGGGTTTCTATATTCTCGCTCGTCACAGAATCCTTTGGAACCATGCTTTGGACATTAGATATTACGTCATTTGAACGACAGAGGAATGCATATCGGGATAGAGTCAGTATCCTTTTGTCCACCATGTCCATTCATGTTTTATTGGGCAGAAAGCCCTATTCATAGTCACAGGATCTAGAGCATCGAGCTACAAATACACATACGTAGTGCGCACATGTAGTGTGTGGATGTGTAGGACTGTCTGACACATTGTTGAGGGAGAAATAAAATGGGAAGGAGACATCTGAGATTTGTGGATCTATAAATGATATAAATGCAGTGGGACTATGATTTCATCCAAGGGAGAGCCCACACACATTCCTTTTCTCAGTCTTACTGTTCAGTAATAGTAAAAGCAAACATCTCAAATGTTTTCGCCTTTCTATTTTCCAGGTGGAGGAGGGAAACGCAAAGGAAGGAGTAAAAAATGGAAGGAGATTCTTCGCTTCCCCCATATAAGCCACTGCACTGAGCTAGGCAACAGCATTGGTGTGTGTGTGTGTGTGTGTGTGTGTGGATACAGTATTCTGCATGTAGGTTTTAGATTGTGTGTACAGTAGCTATGAGTGAAGTGTGTATGTTATCTCACATGCACACACACATGTCTGCGTGAGCCGCCGAGGAAGCGTGTTGGTCCGTCTGCATTACACACAAGCGTGTGAACTTGTGTCTGCCTACTCTCTTCCTGTAGAGAGGGACTATGTTGGCCTGTGCGAGAAACAGCCCATTGGACGACTTCTGTTCCGCCTGTACTGTGAGACGAGACCTGCGCTGCTGCGATGCATCCATCTGCTGGACGCAATGGTACCCAAACAGACGCCGACACCTTTTACGTCTGCTCAATTAGCTTGCAGTTCGAGCCTGAGGCTGGGCCTTGCTGCATGGCGTTGAGTCTTCCCCAGGTCACTAACCCTGGTCATAATAACCCACCGCCATTTCTATCTGCAGCTAGATGTAATGCGCCCCCCATCCTTTTTAGCGTAAGGCACAGAATATCTGTGTGAATGGTTTAAAAAGAAACCATTGTTTTCCACCCTACTCCACCCACCATACTGACTTATATGCCTACAACTAAAGTTACAATAACTACTGGCTATGCTCACAGTTAAATTCTATTCAGTCCTCTTCAGTCGGGTTTCATTCTCATCCATCAGTGATATGCACAAAACCTTAGGTTATGACAGTATGGGTAATAATATATTGTAAGAATGTCTGTCTCCCTTGATGCTTGTTATGCTGTTAATATAGCTATTACAGTTTAAGTGCAGGTACTGGCTGAATGCTCAGTTAGGGAGGTGT
Source organism: Forbesichthys papilliferus (assembly GCA_025399855.1). Lineage (NCBI taxonomy): Eukaryota > Metazoa > Chordata > Actinopteri > Percopsiformes > Amblyopsidae > Forbesichthys > Forbesichthys papilliferus. Next base: position 31,286 of record JAODOY010084041.1, read on the forward strand.
ATGAAATGTGAACACTGGGCTTGGATATGCTTGCTCTGTTGCTCTGTACAAATAATGAAAAGCCTTGATCACAATGGGCGCAGGAGAAAGAGTGTGTGTTTTACTGTGTGGAGCAGAGTAAGGAATGTGCTTGGGGGTTCCTGTGGTTCTACTTACGTCAGGGAGAGGTAGGTGTGTGTGTGTGTGTGTGTCACCCCCCCCCCCCCCAACTCTAAATGGGCGTCTCCTTTTCCCTTTGGCTGACCCCCCTGAAGGCTGGAGTCAAACAGCTCATTTGCTCTCTCTCTCTCTCTGTACTTGTATGTGTTTTCTCCCAGGCTCCTAACAAGATATCCTCAGTTAATCAACACTTGGCAGGGATCACATTACTTTCTCTTTCTCGCACAGTCACTTTTGTCTTTCTCACACACTGTTTCCCACTCTGTTGTGTAATCATGTATCGCCGATTGTGATTTTAAGATGAACACCCTCATTCGTTTTTGTGTTTTGTGTGTTTCATTCGATTTTAAAGCCAGAGGCACCACTCCATTGTAATAATGATCATAATGATGATGATGATAATAATATCTTGAAAACATGGGAAAATCCAGAAAAGCTGAATAACTCCCATTTAAATGTATACATCTACAAATCTCTAGGGACATATTTCTACAGCACCAAAAACCTAGGCTATGCCTACGTAGCAACATCTCCTCACTAGTTGGCAATAGGCTATGAGATGAGTCTCGGGGAAAGACATATTGTCAAAGTCTGTTTTTGCTTAAGCTACATGGGTTTATGTGTGTGTGTATTATGTATGTGTATGTGTGCGTGTGTGTAACGGAAAGCTGGTGACGCTGGTGTGACACACTGTGACACTCCAGGACCTCACGGAATCCCACGGTGTTTACTGTGTGGTTGCTAGGCAACACAGGATCATGTTAGAAAAGAGGCATTGATAGTTGCTTGCAGCATAGCTGCCACATTCTTCCTCTTTCTCTATGTAGATGTAGATGCATCAAGCACAAAAAAGTAACTACACTTTTCATAACATTGCTTTGAGGTAACTGTCCATCTACAAATGATGTGGCTCCACAGCCATGGAGAAGGTCTGCGTAGCTACAGTAGCTTAGCTACGTACCCCATAATGTCCTGGATGCGTCCAATGCGCCATACTGTATGTCTGGACAGAGGTAGCACTGATAATAGTGACAGAGAGAGGTCATATTAACATATAACATTGAGTGTGTGTAATCCTATTATTCCCATGTGTTCCCTTGTGTTATATAGGAAGACTATGAGGTGACCCCGGATGAAAAACGAAAAAGCACAGGGGACCAGATAATTAAGAAGTTCCTCGCAAAGGAAGTATGTGCTTTTGTATTCTGTAGACTGCAGTTATGTTCAGATGTTGGTGTTGATATGTAGGATTTGTATTACGAACCACATGCATTCAGCAAGTTTGTTGTAATTTAAAATTACTTTGATATATCTTGTATAGCTAATCTACGACACACATGTATGTAACACACTTAGCAGAATACATTTATAAGACTAGACACAGTATATTAAATGAAGTATAATGTTTGAACAATGTGAACATACCATTGGATGTCCTCTTGGAAGTCGAATGTTTGAGAATGTATATTTCTTTATCAAGTAGAAGACACAGTGTGTGTGTGTAAATATTTCCCTCTGTGTATGTTTACATGTGTTGGTGAAGTCGTCTGAGTGCGTAGACATAGCACAGTTCTATGCAGATCAGTGCCGAGAGAACCTTGAACTAAGCCCTTGTAAAGAAATCTTCAGTGAATGTCGCAAGTAAGTAAAGTCTTTCTGTCTCCCACATGTTGTATGCCTCTGCCTGTGCTTCATCTGTCTAAGCACAAGGATAAATACATGATGTTGTTAACCAGACAGCACATAACAGATGGTTTCTGATGTCTCTTTAGTGCTGCATTTTGTTTTTTTATCATGAACGTTTGTGTGTTGACCATTGACTTGTGTCTGTAATAACTGAGTCTGCTATGTTTTATGTGGAAGCAGAGCCCTCGATGATTACTTGAGCGGGGCCCCGTTCTCTGACTATCAGAACAGCATGTATTTTGACCGCTTTCTGCAGTGGAAGATGCTGGAGAGGTTAGTGTGTTCAATTGTCACTTTCAAGCAAACAAGGAAGTTTAGTATAATGTCCCAGGGATTTATTTTCTAGCTCTAGCCCATAGTTTTTAACTCAGTTGGGTGAAGGTCTGGTGAAGAGCTAAAATTGTTCATGTTTACTCGTATTATTTTATGTATGTGACTACATTTACACATACTGTATATGCTGTATATCATGAATATTTATGCTGTTTCAACTATACAGCAGGCTTTCAGGAAGTCCTTGACTGCCAAAGAGCCGTCTATCTCTGGAGACAGTAATTGTGTATTAGAGCCCTTACCCACAGTACAGGAAACTGACTCCTAATGGTATCGAGCTCTGTTCTAATCAATACTACTGTATGAGTGTCTATTAATGTCTTCTGCTGTGTTCTGTGTTTTGTCAGGCAACCAATCACAAAAGACACGTTCAGACAATACCGTGTGCTGGGCAAGGGTGGATTCGGAGAGGCAAGAGATACAGTTGTTAACCCTCCTGTTATGTTTCAGGTCAAATTTAACCCATTTTAGAGTTACAAAATCTAAAAAAAAATAGTTTTTTTTTTTGGTATGAAACGTCTTCTGCTTGGCTTAATAAGTGTACTCAACATATAACATGAAAATGTTTCATTATAAATATTTGCAACCTCCTGTGCATGTTTGTTTATATTAGATAGGTGTTGTTTGGGTCAACTTGACCCAGCAGTCAAACTGGAGGCTAAAATAAGTTTTGGTCAGAAGTTTCAAATACTGTTTGTTTCTTTGCAACTGTGAGATATATTTCCCCCCACATACACGCACACACGCACACACACACACACACAAACACACACACACACCTCCCTATTCTCCTGACCTCATCTGTAAAGTGCGATACTGCAGGTGTTCTTATGAATTTTGACCATGCTTTTGACGGGAACCTTTCTTTTCCCGTGGGCAAACTCCCCCCACATTGAGTGGACACTTAGCACGGGAGGGGCAAAACATAATGATTCGTTGCAAGGGAGTCCAACATTACACTCTGACCTTATCTTTAAAGTGCGAGAATGCAGGTGTTCTTATGACTTTTGACAGGAACATTTTCTGTTCCCATGGACAAACTCCACCCACATTGAGTGGACACTCAGCAGGGAAGGGGCAAAACATATAAAGGTTCTCTGCAAGGAAGTCCTATCAACATTACACTCTGCAGCTACGTATGATATACTCTGTTATAACTTTACATAATGAGCAGCTGAAGTAAACAGATGACAGCCCTGAAGGCTCTGGAATAAAGTTGACTTTTAATACAAATCCTTATCCTACTAATTGCTCTTGATTTTAAGTCAGCTGATTTTAAGTCGCTTCTGTTACCCTGAACAGAAGCAAAGAGGTGTCTCTTGTTAATTTATCAACATCAATTATCAACAATATTGACTGCAATGTTTAGTAATGGAGTTATTAATGATATATAAACAATGGTTATTGTGGTTTCTGACATTTTGGATAATTAAACATGCAACGGGTCCAATTGACCCAGGAACCTCATTGCTGTTCCTGAGAAACTAACATAACAGGAGGGTTAAAATCTAGTGGAGGTGTTGATGATGAATGTAATATGGATCATGTTTTCAATACAGCTATTTTATATATTTTTTACACTTTCAGGTGTGTGCCTGCCAGGTTAGAGCTACAGGGAAGATGTATGCCTGTAAGAAGCTGGAGAAAAAACGGATTAAGAAGAGGAAAGGAGAGTCTATGGCCCTCAATGAGAAGCAAATTTTAGAGAAGGTCAACAGTAAATTTGTTGTGAGTAGGCATACAAAAAATGTAACTGTTAAGTATTTGTATGCCTTTAAAGGTGAGGTAAGCAATGCTGGAGATATTGGAATTAATTAATTATTTTAATTAATCAAAATAAAAACACAGCTCCCTCAGAAGCTGTCCCCCAAAATGGACACTTTGAATTTGACAAAAATTGTATTACCACTGGCATACCTCACCTTTTCAGATAAGATCATATCCAATCTGTGTATACTCTATATACAGTATATAGTCTGTCTGTCTGTACCTTCGTATATTGTGCCATCCCATTCTGCCTGTACTTCACTAGGTGAGTTTAGCATATGCATATGAGACCAAAGACGCTCTTTGCCTGGTGCTGACTATAATGAACGGTGGAGACCTGAAGTTTCACATATACAACATGGGCACCCCAGGCTTCGAGAAGGACAGGGTCCAGTTTTACGCAGCTCAAATCTGCTGTGGCCTTGACCACCTGCACCGGGAATCTATTGTGTACAGGTATTTCACCCATGGCACATACTGTAGTAGAATGACGCTGGTAGATTATACTGTGTAAGCATTGAGAAATGTACATTTCTTTTCCTGAATCAAATATTTATCTCAATCAACATCTTGCAGATATCAAATATGAATGGGTATCAATCCTGCACATACATCCTCAATATAACTTTAGACAATTAGTATTATTTTTTACAATACTAAATACCCTGTTCTTTTTAGAGATTTGAAACCAGAGAATATCCTCTTGGATGACAATGGTGAGATTAAAAACTTACTTTGCTCAGACTGATATTTTAAATTCTTGTTCTGTTGCTGCAATACATTTTCCACTAATACCGCATGCTGCATGTTTAATCTGTAAAGAACGCGTTTGTTCAGTGGAGAATATCCTGCCTCACACTTTAACACAGCATTTGTGATATTTCCCACTGACACGGACTCCTCCTTGCCTCTGCATTAGGACACATCCGCATTTCTGACCTTGGACTGGCCATCAAAGTGCCTGAAGGAGAGCCCATTAGAGGACGGGTGGGGACAGTCGGTTACATGGGTAAGGCACAAAGAAAGAAGTGCACTAATTGTTTGCCATGGGTAACGCATCATAACACAATGCTCCCTCTTCTACCAGCTCCAGAGGTGATAAATAACGAAAAGTATAGAATGAGCCCCGACTGGTGGGGTCTGGGTTGCCTCATTTATGAGATGACTGCTGGACGATCGCCTTTTCGTGCACGTAAGGAACGAGTTAAACGCGAGGAGGTGGAGAAGAGGGTGCAGGAAGAAGAGGAAGAGTACAACGACAAGTTTACAGAGGACACTAAGGCCATCTGTAGGATGGTATGATTGGGTGGTTGGATGGTTGGATGGGTAAATGGTTGGTTGGGTGGTTGGTTGGATTGTTGGTGAAGGGTTGGATGGGTGGATGGATGGTTGGTTGGTTAAATGGTTGGTTGGGTGGTTGGTTGGATTGTTGGTGGAGGGTTGGATGGGTGGATGGATGGTTGGTTGGTTGGTTGGGTGGGTGGTGGTTGGATTGTTGGTTGGTTGGGTGGGTGAGTGAGTGGTTGGTTGTGGTGCCTAATTATGTCCTCTTTGCCACCTCCTCTCTATTTGAATCCATGCAGCTGCTGACCAAAGACCCTAAGCAGAGGCTCGGCTGCCTGGTGGAGGGTACAGCAGGTGTTAAAGCCAATTCTTTCTTTAAAAACATCAACTTTAAGAGACTTGAGGCAGGAATACTGGAGCCTTCCTTTGTGCCTGATGTAAGTTTAGGCCACATACTTTATTTTGATGTGTTGATATCTAAATGCATATATAACCTATATTTATGATAACTCTTTTTAATTTCCCTTCATTATATGTGAATATTTCTCTCTTTCAGCCCCGGGCAGTGTATTGTAAGGATGTTTTGGACATAGAGCAGTTCTCCACAGTGAAGGGAGTTAATTTGGACCAAACTGACAATGACTTCTACTCCAAGTTTGCTACAGGCAGTGTTTCAATCCCTTGGCAGAATGAGGTGTGTGCTTAATTTGACATTTATGAAAATCAGTGGAGTTTGTTGGCTGGCTGAAAGGCGCAAAGTCCTCTCCTTATCTCTCCTGTTTTGGTCTCTTCTCTTTTAGATGATAGAGACGGAGTGTTTCAGTGATTTGAATGTCTTTGGACCTCAAGGAACAAGACCTCCAGATCTGGACTGGAATCAGCCCCCAGAGCCCCCCCGGCGCAGCCTGCTGGACAGGCTCTTCAGGAGGCATGTAAGACAATCCCCCCC